>CAWYPN010000182.1:0-75985 GCA_963966035.1 Acleris laterana
TCACCGAGCTGACTCTGCGCTGTGCAGAGCTGGGTGATACAGCATACGCGATAGTCGGTAGTTGCAGCAATTTGGTCGTGCTGCAGCTGTACTCGTGCTGGCTGATGCGGGCGGGCGGCGCGGCGGAGGTGGCGCGGCCGCGGCGGCTGCGGCGGCTGCACGTAACGGGCGCTGTGATGGTCCGCTCCGCGGGTTTGAGCCAGATGCTAGATCGGTTACCGCACGGACTCGAGGAACTGGTGTTGAGCGGCGGCGCGTTAGGTGACGAGCACATACAAGCCTTGGCAATGCTGCCGCGGCTGGAGGTATTGGAGGCGTGGCGCTGCCAGCTAACGGGGCGCGGCGTGATGCAGCTGGCGGACGCTTGCCGCCTGCGCGTCCTCGACCTGGATATGCCGCTGGATGTGGACCAGCTGGTGACGCTGCGTCGGCACCGCACACTCGGGTTTGTGCGCTGCCAGCTCCCAGACATGTGTTCTGCCAATGAGATGTTCACGATGTTCAGTGATGGTGTGCTGCGTCTCGAGCCCGTGGCGGTGCAGTTCCCCGGCAACTACTTCCGGCCCAGCGGCGTCGGCTTCCGCGACAAGCTGTACTATCACTGGACGCCGCCGCTGCAGCTGCGCCCGCGCCGAAAGCCGGCGGTCGGTTCTGATCTTCCTAAACCTTCGGCCAAAAAGAGTAGAATTTATTGAAAAAAGTTCATGAGTAGGTAAATAAGGAAAATTTATTTTTTGAAACAATCCATGCAGTTCTTGCAAGGTGTTTAGAAATAAAAATCGTAAATCCCAATCAAAAATGTTTATTTTTATTTTTTATTTCATGTAACTATCCATAAGGCGTCGTAAGAAAAGAACACTCCGACGTGATAACCTAACCTAACCTAACCTAACCTTACCTTGCCTAGGAATCGCATGATCTGGCAAATTATACGATCGGGCGACGACATCACCAATGGCGTTGAACATTATGTTAAGGTCGCGAACCGAACCTTATTGTTAGTGGCATAGAGGTGTGAAGATAAGTTTGATGTCTTAGGAACGTTACGACTTCGAGTACCTATCTGTATAAAAAAACATTTAAAAATATCACGACCGGCGCGTTAGAAATTTTAGGTCATAACATAAGTAATTAATAATTATAGTAATTTTAGGTTAGCAGATGGTCCATAGTTCTGTCCGTAATCTATAGTTCTAAGATTGATAGCTCAGTTCTTATTAGGTACTTATATATAAAAGATTCAAAAGTTAACCATAATGCAACCGTGGCAGAGGCCTTCGTCAGTAATGTAGGCAAAGTTCTCTACATCATGTCACGACGATGGAGAGCACACCTTCGCTCGCTCTACGCGGAGAATTGATCGCGGCAGCAGTACCACATGTGGTAGTGGGAGGTAGTATGTAGGGTCATTCATTATAACGCCTGTCTAGAATTCTAGAAAAGGAAGTTGATCACTTAGCAATTATTTTTCTGCAGGCGCTACTTACATTTTAATTTTAGGTAGACAGGTAGGTACAGTCCAGTCGGCCAATAAAATGTTAAGCATACTTAGCACCTTGTCATTGTGACTGCCATTGTTATATTATACTTGTCATTCAATGTTCAGGTTGAAGTTAATTATGACAGTGCACTAAAGTGCTTAACATTTTCGTTAGGTACTGTACATATAGGTACTGGATGTAGAAATTAGCAAAACTTGTGTTATCCTAAAAAAAAAAGTACCTACAAACATGACTTTTCAATTTTAACTACTAATCAAAACGTAGGTAGTTATCAAATTTTACAGGAATACTTATAAAGCAAAAAACTTAGTCGTTCATTAAGTTGGAGACTTTTATATCTGTGCTCGCGTCAGCAGTTAGTTTCTACCCGACTGTGTCAGAAAGAGAGTTATTAAATTCCTATAAAGAACAGAGGTTCATAGAACATCTGATCTTTTGAGACGGGTTACTCTTATCTGTCATAGTATACCGCCTAAGACCGCCTAAGGCCTGGTAAGACCGCCTGTTGTATACCTATAGTTAAAATGTACTGTTCCGTGTTTTGTTTTCTTTTGGTGTTCAATAAAGAGTATTTGTATTGTATTGTATTGTATTGTATAGGTTTAATGTCATGTTTAGACTGTCATATATTAATTGTCACAGTGATTCAAGTGTAAAGGTACTAAAATGAACACATATTTATGAGCTCGACTTTACACTACCTTATACTTACATGTATTTTGAAGCATATAATTTAGCAGAGTATTACTTTTGCCGACTTTCGTTTAACATCATTATTATGTACCATTATAATCCTACAGCATGGGTACATTCAGTCTAAACAACCTGTCCGGCGAGACGGACACGCACTACGGGGCACGTCGCCTCGGCGTTGCATGTTGCATGTTGCATGTGGCCCACGTGGGGTAGGTATGGGCACCTAGCCCAGCCCGGCGGAGGCGGCCAGGAGGCGACGGCGGCGCGGTCATTAGAAACCGCAGGTCACGAAGCGAAGAAAGTCGTGCGAGCCGCTAAAACACATCGTTATTGTTTGATATTGTTATGGTTTCTACTCTGAATGATCACTGGAATGAGCGATCAACACGGTGACATGCTCAATGCGCTGTTTGGTTCAAAATTATGGTGTTTAGGCTGCAGAGCGCGCCAAAGAAATAGACATACACACTCGAAATCGGTCGACTTAAAAGGCCGGTCAAGTGGAGTTTTCAGTCAAAATGCTTTATTACGCTTTTAGCTTTTTTACAAAATGCTTTTTCACAGCTTTAAGTGCTGTAGTCCCTGCTTTTACTTTGATTTTTATTTTTATTTTATTATACCGTATTTATAATTAGGTTATAATATTTGCTAACTTTAGGCTAAGAAATGATTACTAACTTAAATATGATCCCAGTTGGTCGAAATCAATGTTTTGTATTTGAATTGTAGCTACGTAATAATACTTATACGGCGATACAAAACCCTCGGCGCGTGAGTGTGACTCGCACTTGACTGGTTTTGCAACGTTTTGATCTTCCAATTGTATGTCAGGTTAGCCGCTCATACTCAGGACCATATTTGTGGCCAATGTTTGGTTAAAAGTGCAAAATTTGTTGTTCCTTGCGGCACTTCTACTTAACTTCACTCATTTTGCGATGCGTTGTTATTTTTTGTAAAATATGAGTCGACGAGCTGTGAGAGGTTGCGCGAAGCGTATCCGGGGTCCAGAGTTGGGCAATGCCCCATGGACCTCGTCATGGTGCGTGGCGATTGACAAACAACGCAGTTATCGCTGAACGGCGCTTGGACGGCTTGGGCAACGAAGGGTGCCATCTGAACGAGCACGGAATATTAGCCTTACGCCATCGTCAGAACACAATGGTCTGTTATTCTTATTTATTAATAATTTATTGCACAAAATAGTAGACTTAAATCCAAAAGGTGAACATAATGCCGTCAGGCATTTTCTACCAGTTAAGCTCTGGGCAAAAATATTTATTAGATTTATGTTGCTGTGCCCTTCAGGGTCCATAGTGACCTCAGAACTTTTAAATTAGTTTATCTTATTAAATCTACAGATGGGCCCTTGGGATACAATTCGACCCTTTACGATCTTCTGTGCAATTACCCTCTTACACACTCAGTTGTTCGAATGTGCAGGTTTCCTCACGATGTTTTTCCCTCACCGTAAGACCATCGGGTAATGCACTTAAGTTAGAAAAACTCTTTGGTACATGGTGACCGCGGGGGTTCCAACCGGTACCTTACGATCACGAGTCAACCCCCAGAGCCCCTAGGCAACCGACGCTCTAAAGTTAATTTAAATACCACCTATGTATAATTTTATGAAATGCAACAAATAATTGAGTATTGAGATTGTAGTGGCGGGGCAACATAGAGGTTTACCTACACTAGATACATATCAATTAATGTTAAATATATTTATATCAAGATAAGCACAAAACCACACAGGTAAGATAGCGCAATCAGAAAACAAGTTTTATTTAATTTATAATAACTATATTTGTTTGCCCTTGACTAACTCCTGCGCGCTCACCCAGGAGATGCCTATTCTCCCTGGCTTTAAATAGGTTCAGATTGCATGCAGTCGGAAATGCAGACGTCCGAAGCGCATTTCACACACTTTTCCATTAGTTATCTACGCATTATGGAGGATGATGCCGAGGGCTTATTCGTTGGAAAAGGTTATCTTCATAATGTAGCAATTTAATTTAGTGTTGTACTTATTTCATTGTCGTCATTATTTATTTTTCAATCGCTCGAAGGTTAACTGGAAGAGATCCCCTAAAGAGATAAGTTCACCCTGAAATTTCCATTGTTTGGATATTTTGGTTGCGTATTTTAATTGGTTTTGTTCTTTTCTTTTTAATGTTTGGGTGGAATATTGTGATAATCTTTAAGTAGGTTTGTACTATCAGACCATTGGAACCTTGACCCACCATAGAACTGTATGGTATGGTATGGTATGGTGATGGACTCCTTTTTCCGCACTTAGCCCGTGTATGTCGGGCCATTGTGCGTAGGGGTACGTACCGGCTAGTAGTCTAGCCAGCCTAACTCCGACCAGAAGCGCAGGATCCTCCTGGTATCTCCACAGGCTTCTCGGAGTGACCTCGGTGTCTTGAGGATTTCAGTCCGTTGAGCGGCTACACCTACGCATTCCAGGATTACGTGGGGGGCTGTTTCGTCGGCCGACAGGCATCCCCTGCATAGGGGGCTGTCGGTCATACCTAGAACATACAAATGTTTGTTAAGCAAGCAGTGACCAGTAATGTTTCCTACAATTGTTCGTAGGGCATGTCTATCTAGTGATAGGAGACGCTTAGTTAGACGCGCGTCCGGGTGTGGCACAGTTTCCCTTGATTGTCTACATGTACTGGTATTTGCCCATTGATTGGCATGTTGTTCGAGTGTTCTGTGACGTAACCATGACCTTAGCTGGTTAAATGCTAATGGAAGCACTGGAGCGGGACCGATCGCTGGGCGGTCCGATCCTCTCCTGGCCAGCTGGTCAGCTGCATCGTTACCTAGAGATCCACTATGCCCCTTTATCCATTGTAGCGTGAGTTGGTTATTTGAACCTATCAACTCCAATGCTGAGTGGCACTCTAGTATGAGCCCGGATTGTATTATTTTACCATAGAACTGTGTCATAGAGACGTTATGATTCAAGTCATAAGAAGTGTCAAACAAATGGTTTTATAATGTCACTGTGACACCGTACTATGGTGGGTCAGGGTTCCATTGGGCTGATAGTACACTGGTTTTCGCGAAGTCATTCAAATAGGGACCACTGAAAAACAGCGTCGTTGGTCGTGATCTCGTGATCCGCCACGGCACGTCATCATGATGAGCGGTACCCTATTTGTCACTATTTGATACTCGAAACTTTGTTATACTGCATTATTGGTTTTCTTTTTGTGTTATATGCATTGTGTAAAATTTTGACAATAAATCAACCTATTTCTATTCTATTCTATTCTGTTCTTATCCTGCGGTGTGTCCGTGAGTCCGACGGTAGAAAGAAGACGGCTGTGAGATGATTCAAATCTAATTGCAAAATAAATGGGAACTTTCTTCTTAAAGGCAAAACGGCTTAATTGCTGGGCAAGAAGGGAGTCTTCACCTCACCAGGTTCGAAAGACCTTATTTGACTTTACCCGCTACCGTGGAAAAGTAAACCCTCACACACTCAAGATGCTAGCCGCTTTAGACCATCTTGTTTCTAATTCGCTCCGCATGTAGCAATCCTTTTGCAAATGTATTTTGTGTAAAACATGTTAGCACCGTAGGACACCATCAATTTGTTTCTAAGTTGTAATCGATTACCGCCCGAGGTCGGCCTTTTAGCTCAGAACGTCGAAGGCCAGCGTTCAATTTCATTATTTTAAACACTAATCTATATCTTAAAACTTTTCGTTATGAGACAATATTGTACCCTATAAAGGGTGGTAAGTGTCCAAGGCTGCGTCATAGTTCAAGGCGGTGTTTGCGTGGTCCTTCGGACCGGAGGTGTGAGTGACCGCGACAGCGCGCCGGTGCGACTGTCCCGGTATGTTAACATGTAGCTAATTGCGTATTATAATAGATGCGTGCGCGCCGACCGCGGCCGCCGCCAATGCCGGCCATTGTGGCTGCGGTCGCTACCCGGGCGCGCTCACACCCGGCGGCTATCTCGTTACGTCCGTCTGTCCTTACTATTATAATGTAATAGACACACGCATAAATCTAGATCCAAATTTGGATATAATAATCTATATCTTAAAACTTTTCGTTATGAGACAATATTGTACCCTATAAAGGGTGGTAAGTGTCCAAGGCTGCGTCATAGTTCAAGGCGGTGTTTGCGTGGTCCTTCGGACCGGAGGTGTGAGTGACCGCGACAGCGCGCCGGTGCGACTGTCCCGGTATGTTAACATGTAGCTAATTGCGTATTATAATAGATGCGTGCGCGCCGACCGCGGCCGCCGCCGCCAATGCCGGCCATTGTGGCTGCGGTCGCTACCCGGGCGCGCTCACACCCGGCGGCTATCTCGTTACGTCCGTCTGTCCTTACTATTATAATGTAATAGACACACGCATAAATCTAGATCCAAATTTGGATTAATACATTCGCGTTCACATGAGCCTGTGTGTTATTTTCTAGGTCTTTCCGTTGGACTCAATTTTAAAGTTGAGTTAACATCGTCCCTTTCTCTCGATCTGTCTTTAACAAAAGAGGTGCTGAGCGACTAGCAAATATATACAAGTATTGCCGGTTGCAGGTCGAACGGTTAAACATACTAACCAACTAACGTGAACGCGGTCCTTGTGGTTACGTCTCTCGTGGAGATTGAACCATATTAAAAGCGCGTAAATAATGGATAAACTCCGGACTACAACTTCTACGTTCTACAAACGTGCCGTGCAACAAATTAACCTTTCCCAGCCTGCGTGATTATATGCAAGTGAAGTGAAGTCACAGCGTGAGCGGTTGTAAACACTCTATCGTGCAACTGCACAGGAATGCGTTACTTAATGCAGCGGAATCGAATGGTCATGCTAAATCAACTGGGATAAGCACTCACTAAACGCACTTTCTTTTCGGAGGTTATTGGATAACGTTACTGCATCTCGAGTTGATGACGACTTCTGAACTCCGGTAGATATACGTTCATTTGTGGATGTGTGCATATTTTTCAAAGCATGGTGAAGACTATTGGCAAGAAACTGTCTTCTGAGGCCTATGGGCGATGGTTGTTTCGAGATTTGCATGTGTCTCAACATTTACCTAGCCTGTTTTATTACCGCCTCACTCTCTACAACGAAACAAAATAATTTGAGTAGGTAACTAATTCGAACGTCCTAAATCTTACTGCTAGATAAAATTGAATGTACATTTACCGCTGGAAACGTACTGGGAGTAAGCCTTTTATTTGTGCGCGAGCGTGTCAATACAAACGACAAACATGTTTGCTGAAAATGGCAAACAGCGCGGCGGGAAACCTGGTATTTGCGAGAGGCTGTTTGCTAGGACCGTTATGTAACCGTCACAGTGCTTGGGTAAATAATAAATTTATGACCATGTCGCATTGACATCACGTTTGAATTACCTTACGAAATTTCCAAGAGATAAAAGCGATAAGGTTTTTAAATGGTCGTTTACTCGAACTTAAATCGTTTCGCAGATATGGCGTGGAGAAGACGGGGAAAAGTGGGCAATTCGAGAGCTCTGTTCATAAATGTTTTACAATCTGTGAATGGAATTTTCTAAACACAAATGCTGTCTATGAACAGTGTAAACAAGTAAGTACACTTTATTACTACCTTCGTGAAGTTTATAGCTTGTCCGCCATTAGCCGGCCCTCCCACGGCCTGTCCCTTTCGGGGCAGTGGTCCAACTGCTTTGTCCAACTGACCAATAATTTCCATTTGAATATGAAATTAACAGGCTCTTGGACTTGCGCAATGGCGGAGCTCCTACTTCTGGGTGGTTTGGCAACATAAGAGCATCCCTGCCGCGTCCTTGGTGCGCCGCGTGCGGGCCAGCCCCAATGTCATCCTCAGCATGATAGGGAGCAGAGAAGACTGCCCTTACATGCGTCATTGTTGTTGGCTACATGCCCCTTACAATTAGTGTAATTTGTAATTTGTTACTAACAATTAGGATTAAGGAACTACTAACAATATATGAGTGTAAATTTACTCGAAATTAATGATTCTATTCTATTCTATAACTGAAACCTTCCTCATATTTATGATATTAATTTTGGTTATTTTTTGGTAAGTTGAACGGAGCAGTTAGACTATAATGCACCGAAACTGGCTTGGCGGCGACTGATAGCCCTATGACATGACACCGTCTGTCATGGGACATTGTTCTCAGAAACATTACAATTTTCAACTCGTTGACAAATTATAAAAATTTTAAAGCATGTTTCTTCGGTTGGTTTCCGGTTTCACCAACGAAGTAGCTCGAAAAAGCGTTAGTAATCTGCCTTGAGTCCCTCCGAGCTCATGGGGATAGGTTAGTTTGCTGGTGAGTACTTCGTCGACGAATTGAAAAGGAGTTGTTTAAGAGAATAACACCCCCTGAATGTGCGTGTTTGCTGCAGACGTCACGTCACAGGCGAACGAGCCTTTACTGAATACCTACATATAGAACTTGGCTCTAGACAGAATGCTAAACGTTAACGTAAAATATGGTTATGGTTGGTTGGTTGGTTTATGGTTGGTTGGTTGGTATGGTTGAACACTGACCAAATATATGGAAATGACAAAAACGCTCGATACTTCCGTCCGGCAGCTTCATCAATCCTAAGCATTGTTGATAACGATACCGTTCTCACAAACATCTCGTCACACGAGCCCTTGATAAGATGCCAAACAGTAACGTTTGCCATTTGGAAAACTGACAAAATATATAGAAGTAAGGTAAGGGTCTATAGCGTCGTTCGCTTAGTCAACTCCACACGGTGATGTAGTGTTAACGTTCCACTATGCATCTTCTCCAGACCTCTCGATCAGCACAATAAGACTTCTTATGCAACTCGCGTTTTTCTACCGGCTGGTGATCTTGACCCGTGGCGAAGGTCTTCACTCGCTGCTTTGATTCTAATCTTGTTTTTAACAGTTTATTTTCCGCTTCGAGGCGTCGTTTCCTCCACATGTACTTTTTTTTTGCTAGCGTTAAGATTGGGTGTGCTCATTGAAGATAAGTACAACTTCATGGTTTGTAAGCGGTTCTTAATTAAGGTATTCCTCTCCTGCGCATGCAGACCCTTCTCGTGCTGAGAGGGTCCGGGGCGTCGTACCGCTATCGGGAACGACGCGTCCTTAGTAAGGGGAGTCTCGTTGATCCCGAGACGTCCTAGAATTCTGGAATACAGTAAAAGTTATACTTGACTAACTAACTAAGACTTGCGCAGACGGGCAAAAGCATTTTGCAGGGTCTTAGCTCCGGTACCTTTTCCCGGGATGATAACGATCTCACAGAAGACACGACACGATGTAAATAGGTACATAATTATTATCCAAGATTGTATAAAAATATTCATCCTCATCACTTAAATATTTGGCCTTACTGGGGTCAAAGTGAAGTTCAAAGGTAACGACACTAGTTTTGTGGTTAAGCTATGTATTTGTATTTATGTATACTCTTTACTGTGCAAGAATAAAAAAGGAATGCAAAAAACCGGCAATCTACAAAAAACAAGTACAAATGTGAACTTATTTAAAAACTTCTAGAGATTTCTTCCAGCTAACCCTTGATAAAAAAGCTTACAAAGCTTAGTGGTGTTGTAAGGTATGTTATGTGGTACATCGCAGTGCTCGTCACCCCGCGTCGTTGCGTGGAGCGCGCAGCCCCCGCGGGTCGGGTTGCGCCACAGCTTTGACAGTTATTCAGTTTTATGATAAATCGTAAACTTTACATTACGGTGCCCATCGACTTGCAAATTGCGTCGAGGCGACACCTACTCGCACGACCGGTGTTATTACCTGACTCGTTTCATTCGATGTCGAGCTCAGGCGAACCGCTGCATCTTGAACCCCGGAGTCACAACTAGTATCTACAAAACTAGTGGTCAAGCATGTTTGATTTTACGTAAAGCCAGTGTAATTGAAGTTTAAAATGTTAAAAAAAATTGTAGTTACCAACTTCCGCGGTATTAAGATAGGAAACGTCCCATTTTGATACTACAATAATGATGATATGGAAAAATTACCATCAGGATTCAATCCTTCATGCTTGTCGCTAGAGCTTTGTTAGTTACTACACAGCTCCCCCATGGATGATGCTACGAGTATGTGCCGCATTGGACGCAAATTTTGGCAATCATTGTGAAAACAATGATAACATATGTTTTGACGACATATTTCTATCAGGAGGAGTAGCGTGATGAATCCCCGAATTGTCTTAAAGCCAGAGTAGTTGACTTATAACATCGAAAGTGTCCGAGCTCAACACTGGTGAAGAGTAACCGCTCGAGGGGCCGCACGCCGCGCGCGTCTAACAGGGGTCACAGCGTTTCGAAAACTTGCTAATTATTGTTGGCTATTTGACCTGCGACGCCGGCGCATGTCGCGAGGAGTACCGATGACATCAGTGGTAATTATGCAACGGCCGGTTAATGAGCAGATGATTTTTTTTCGTGGTTCTGGTGACAATTAGTGAGGACAAGGAACTTTGTCCCACCGCCGACGATGAGCGAGAAAGCGAGTAGAGACAGCGACCAACTATTATTACGAGTATTATGCGTCTCTTTTATTGACAAGGGATATGTATCTTTTGTCGGAGAGAAAGTTCTCGCCGGCAGTGTAAATAGCCAGTGATCAACTATTGATATTTGTGTCTCGTTTGTTGACACGGGATCTATATCTATTGTTCGTTTCTTGAGCGAGAGAATACCTAGTCGGTAGCTAATCGCCTCCTCGTTAATATAATGTACCTAATTGTTACAACTGGATCCTATTTATGTATTTGTTGCTTGCTACTGGTAGCTACTAACGGATTATTGCTATAAGGTAGTTATCCATGTGGAATTCAGATGGGAACAATTAGCGACAGTTGGCTGGCTGGACCCTGAAGGCCCGCGGCTGGCTTTTGGGGCCTTATTTTGA
Organism: Acleris laterana; assembly: GCA_963966035.1. Lineage (NCBI taxonomy): Eukaryota > Metazoa > Arthropoda > Insecta > Lepidoptera > Tortricidae > Acleris > Acleris laterana. Next base: position 11,100 of record CAWYPN010000182.1, read on the forward strand.
AAACCAGTGTTCGAACTCTCGACTGAGTAAAAGTATGGTCACGAGCGTTAATTTGGGACCCATTCCAAGAAAGACATGCTTGAATTGTCATTAGAGATGTCAAGTCATATGTAACTTATAGGAAACTCAACTTTATTGTTATTATAGTTTATAGGAGTAGACCTTCGGAAAGTGCAGAAATCTGGGCATTTCAACGCTGGTAGTATTCAAAAAACGTCCTTGCCTCATGTTTTGAAGTTTTTATTATGAATTAAATTATCTTAATTATTCTTATTGTTATGTAACAGAATAACCTTTTTATTTTATTGTTTACCCTGACATTTGCTTATAATTCTATTTGTTGTTTTATTTGAGCATTGATTTAAAACCGGTGCTCTTTCCGGACTTCATTTACATTATTCTGACAGAGTGAAGTATATGTTATAATTATAATTATAATCATACTCGTAGGTACAGTGGAGTTCATATACAGGGTGTTCGGCACATGGACCGTCAATTTTTTTTGAGATATTGTTGGGGTTATTTGTTATCTTTTCGCCCTTGGACTTAGGGTCATAAGGGTCACGGTTTTGGAGATATGATTTGTTAAATGTTTTTTCTCAAATTTTCCGAAATTCCTCCTTTAAACGTTCGTAACTTTTTTATTAATGCGTGTTACAGAAAAATATGTTGTATTTAAAACTTGTTAATACATGCTAGTTCAAATACTAATAGTCTTTATTCTAATTGATAGTCTCGATGGGACGTACGAGGTTTTTTATTTCACAAATTTACTGTTTGTGTGAAAAAAATCCAACTTCAAAATTCAATTACTAAAAACCTAAATACAATTTTGGGGTTTATTTTGTTTTAAAAACTTCTCTAGCTAATTACCTTTCTAACGATGTGCTACACATTAATAAAAAGTAAACGGGAATATCCACATTTTCAAAGAAAAGTTAGAGAGCACCTAGATAACTCGTTACCTAACTGGTGGATAGGCAGAAGCGGCCCGATTCCTTGGCCCGCAAGATCTCCAGACCTAGCGCCTTATTTGTTAAATAAAACTTCGCTTCAGTACTTGTAAAGTATTGAAATGAAGTTTTATTTAAAAAATACTTGAGAAATTGCGTAGGCACTTCCGTTACATAAACTAGTTATTTTGCCCGTCCCCAGACAAAAGTCTAAGGGCGTTAGGTCTAGAGATCTTGCGGGCCAAGATATCGGAGATAGATTTCGTTGGCACGTTATCCTACTAATATTATAAATCTAATTAATTTGCGGGTGGTAGGACCTTGTGCAGGGTCCGTCCGGATCGCTACCACCATCCGCTACTACCGCCAAACAGCAGTGTTCACACTATTGTGTTCCGGTTTGGGGATAAAACAAGCCGGTGAAATCACTAGCATAGAGGCATTCCATCTTAGTCCTCAGGGTTGGCAACGCATTTGCAGTCTTAGGATTGCATTGCAGTCTTGCGAATGTCTATGGGTCACAGTTTCCACTTACCATCAGGTGGCCTGTGTGCTCGTATGTCTTCTCTATGCCATAAAAAAAAAAAGCCAAAAGTTTATTTGCGTTTGTTTGTTACTGCTTCACGCTGCAACGGCTGGACGGATTTGGACGAAATTTGGAATGGATATAGCTTATACCCTGGATTAACACATGGGTTAGGTACTTGTAATGCCAAATTTAAAAGTTCTCTAGGGAATATCCAAAGTCGAAATCCCTCGCATCTTTGAATGTCCGAATAAGTAATTCTACGCAGATGAAGTCTGAATAAGGTGGTTAAAATGCGTCTGTCAATTTCAAGGGTCGACTTTAGAGTATTTCATAGAAAGTTGTGTTAAAATTAATATACATACATATATTTTTGTCCGACTGTACGTACAATTGCGTGCGAGCACCGGGAACGAAACGATGTATCTTAAGTTTTAAGCTAAAGTAGCTGTAAGCTATCCGAATCCTAGATTTTCTGTAAGTTATGCTTACCTTAAGCATGTGTTCTTTTATCTTTCCTATGTGTTCCAGCGTAATTCCAATGTGGCTTGCTTCTAAAGTGGTAATCCTGCGCTCGGCCGCCGCGCACGTCCGGCGCATCACCGGCGCACGCGCACCACAAAGCTAATCGCTGGTCGCTGTCGGACACACGTCGCTCAGTTGTCGACGTGACGGTTTAGCTTGATTTATGGGGAGCACGGGCGATTTGTCATCACGCGGTTAGTTGGGAACTTGAACTGGCCGACCAGTATCGGCAAACAAACTGTTAGGCCTATGGCCTATGGTGTGTATAGGTTCTATGGTAGCCCCTTCCAAAAATCCCATTTACAACATTTAGGTACATTAAGGTTGGTAGACTTATCTATTTATTTATTCGTATGACAGACTCGCTAGATAGAATAACTAGTACTTAGTGCATTGTGGGCAGATCGTAATTAGCATTCGACGGCGTATATTTTCCTTGACCAATTTTCCGTGTATTGGCATCCGATTAATTAGTTATGGCGAGCGTGGCCGACGCGGCACCAACTAGGTACAAACCGCTGTAAAACACTGCGTAAGTACCTACTCCGACCGCATTACCAATCCATCTTCCACGGAATTTGTGCCTCATCATATGTCTCATAACTCAAACGTTTCATTACTAATGTTTAATTACAGAGAACAAGGAAAAATATTATGCAAGTAACTGAAGTAACTATCACAGGGTAAACTACCTCAAAATTCCACCCAGAGGCAGTAGGATTGTGGAATTAGGATTTTGGTTTGGGAGCGGTAGGGTTTATCAAGGTTAACACTAAAAAAAAAACCGGGTAAGAGCATGTCAAACCATGCTCCGTGAAGGGTTCCAAAACTGTTACTTCAAAAAACTATACCTATCGGAAAACAACAAGTAGTTTCTATTTATTTGTTTATGATTTATTGGAGATCCAACAGCTTATAAAACAAGATAGAAATTAAAATACCTAACAAAAAGCCAATTAAAGGTTCTCACCGATAGATCTTATATTTAAAGTTATTTGTATTAGATAGATTAGATTAGATATTAGATGGTTTTTAGTACACATCAGCCACATCACTTCAGTCGCCAGTATCTCAAGAAACGATCAAGTCTACTTAGTCGTGAGAGTGTTCCTTTATGATTTGTTAGATTATGTCCTTTCATTTAAGGTATTTTTGGCACAAAACTGTAGCAAAAATTGACTTCAATCTTTTCTTAACGGACCGACAAATAAAAAAAAAGATAAGAACAGGTGTAAGTACAGTCACGAGATTTAATTTGGCACCCACCTTAGGTCCAAAGTCAATCTGACATTTTCTACAAGAATAAGGTTGACTTTTCTAAAAGATTACTTAACATCTCTAATGACATTGACGACTTCAAGCATATATTTTTCTTGAAATGGGTCCCAAATTAACGCTCGTGACCGTACAGTCGAGGAAATTGAATCCTGAACCATTTTGGACTTCTTACCTATGTCAATGTGACACTAAATAAAATCATGAGAAGTCTCTTACGTTTTAATTGACTACGTCGTCACTGTGACATAAGGCCTAGGAATCTATTTCCTTTACTGTACATATAATGATAATTTAAGAGCTATTCGGTGATCGGATGATCGGAAAATTGCTTTTAATTTTGTGTGATACCGTAAAAAAAAAACGTAAAACGTAGTTGGCGTAATTTAAATGTTTAACCGGTTCCTAGCTTGACTTATGAATAATATTAAATTAAGGATAATCGATAAAATTAAGATTAAAAGTTTAGTTTAGAATACGGTTTAACCCTGGATCCAGTACTGCTAGAGGTCACCACCAGGAGCCCTGGCAAAAACAAAAGGAGTCTTTTAAGTTTCCGAAATTTAGTTGTAGCCATTACCTAGGTATACTATAATCAATTTGTTTTTATAGCGTTATGAAAACCACAAGAATCACGTAAATATGCAAGATGCACAAAACCAAACTAAGCACGCAAGACGTCAAGGTTCGAGATGTCGTAAATTAACTTCGATAGTAATTAGTGCACCCAGCAAGACTCGGCACGCACGATAACTAGTAATATATCTTCAGCCCGTGTCGGCACGCGCCGCCATGGACTAAAAACTTAACAAACAAACGACGGCAATAAAATTATTTGCATATGGAAATGGTTCCGGCGGTCATTTTGAATTGCTAATTATTTGATTAGAGGCAGCTCCGAGTAGCGTTTAGGGCTAAACGCAGGCGCCAGTCGAGCCAGTTCGTAATATGTCTTATGCTATGCGTATTAATTATAATCCATGGTTGAGATTTAATTTCTGGCACAAGAGAAACGCCATTTTGTTTGGGAAATTAGTTCGTTATGCATTACAAACAAGGAATAACAGGAATCTGCAAATTGTTCTTAATTGTATTGTTATAAGCGATTTCAGACCTTAAGATGTTCCTTATGATCAAATCAAATGGTTCCCAACCTTATTTCGACCAAGAATCATATTGGTTGTCTTGTTTTTAGTGGTTAGGACACGAGAGCAGAAAACGCTTAAGTAACTTGTGAAGAAGAGCATAAGCTAACAAAATACCATTTCTTGGATTTTAGTATACAAAGTTACTTTGTTAGGTACAGTCAAGGGCAAAAATATGTATACACTTTAGTACCTTGTCTAATTGTCGTCATATTTGAACTGCCATAATATGAACTGTCACAGTGGTTAAAGTGACAAGGTACTAAAGTGTATACATATTATTGCCCTTGACTGTACACCAAACTGCTTAAGAAATCAAAATACTTACAATACAATAAATTAGCCTTAAAAGTAAGGAATTCTTATTTTATTTAACGATTAAAGTTATCGGCACGATTGTGTTCAGACCATTTTATTAAAAATTTCCATTTGTTGAAACATTTTGTAATAGCTTCATTTTGTTTGGACCCTGCCGCAGACCACTCCATAGGCTATCGCGGACCACCCCTTTTCCACACACCACCTATTGGGAACTGCTGCTTTAGATGAAGCAAAACCAATATTTTATTAGATCAAAGCAAACACACATACTTACTGTGTGATAGCTCTTAAAAAGACCTTCCCGTTTGCACCTCTTCTCGACTCGCTCTCACACGCCCTAACTAGACTCTAACCGGCTTTACCCTTAACAATTTTCAAGACCTCGCCACTCTGTAGGTACACGTCCTAATCTCTCAATCTACATACTCGTATATACTGGACGTTACGATACAATATCGAAATTAGAAAACAGGGTAACGTATCATGCAACTTCGATTCCAGGTCATGCAATCTGCCTGTCATTCTGTGGCTTGGCATAACTCAATACATGTTGAAAAACCGTGTGTTCACATTCAGGTTTTACGACGACACACGACTCAACTACGGCCTCGTAGTATCCTGTTATTCCTGTATCCTCTATCCCTATGGCTACATAAGCCATCTTCGGGTGCACCAGCGCCCGACAGACAGGAGTCGAAGTGGTCGCCATGGTCGAAAACGGTCGGAAAGATCATCATACAGATGAAAGCTAGACTTATAACCTTAGTTGGTGGTTTCAGAATCAGATTATTTGCAGTCGTGAAAATGATGGCCGCATCGCCCGCATTGCCTCCTAATGTTTATTTGATTAGTGACAATGCTAGGTAATAAATAACGAGCGCATCGAGGTCGCGCGCCGCGCGTCAGCGTCACGCGTCGCGCGGCGGTGATCCGCGAATCGCGATCCACTCCGAAGTGATGAAATAAATAAGAGTCTAGTGATAACTACACAATGCGCAGGGTCGAGATATGTGCCAATATCTCCGAAAGTCATATTTAAGATCGAAGTTACTTAGTTCGGTAGCTCATGAGCCGATCTATCAGCACCCATTTTCGTTTTATTGTTGGTTTAGGGACCATAACTACATTGCTATTTCTGAATACATATACATTGTTATTTCTGTATGCCATTGCTTTTTCGATTATCTCTTTTAAACGTACGTAAACAAATATATTTTTACCTTATCTTGGCTAAAACATTGTCATTCTCGGGCTGTCATGTCGTCGTGTGAGTGCGCACACCCGCGTTCAGTCAATGTCTACATATTTACGCGACGCGCTGTGTTTGTACTTGCGCAACCAATTTAAGGAACAATGCAAACTCAAACGGTTTGTCTGGCTGTTGAGCGGCTCAATAATTGGCTATGAATGGTAGTTGGCGGAAGCGTAATGGAGTGATAAACGTCATTGTGTGACGCGATGTAATGTGTGGGAGCATTGAGGGCCGTCCGCGGGCTCGCTACGGCGGGCTGTATGTGGACGGACGGTTCCTTGTGTCTTTTGGCAAAAATGAATTTGGCCGAAAGGCAGGATACTGTAGACGGACAACCTGTCAATACTGTACATAGTTTCACAAGCCGTATTTAGTAAGACTTTTACAGTGGTCTAAATTGACAGCCATCATTATTTGCTATTATTTTTAGGTATACTTAATGTGTTGTAAGTCATAAACTCATAATTATCGTAAGGTCTAAAGTATTATTTGATACCACCGTAACCTACCTTTATCTTTTTTACCTTTAGATGTTTGAGAAACTTTTGAAAAAGTTAGGGTTCCAGCGATACACGATAACATTATGAATTTCAATAACTACTTATTAGATTTTTTTTTATATATGACCAAAAAAAAATCGGTAACAACTGGCTCCCGTTTTATACACTAGCTGTTGGTACGAGAAGGTGGGTATTGGCTTTATATAGACACTGTTGTAAGTGATGTAAATGTTTCAGTCACAATCACAAAACTATGTCTGTCTGACCGACCTAGGTTATACTCTTTAATTATTCAGTCGGTATTAACGAGTATCCCACTGCAGTAAAAAACATTTTCCCCCTTTCTATGCGAGCATTATCAGTTTTAATTTTGTGGTGATAGGACCTTGCATAGGGGTCTTGAAAGTGCAAATGTCTCACCATCAGGAGGTTTGTTTATTTCCCGCCATAAGAAGGTAAGTAACGTAGGTAATGATGGTAATAAGCAGCGTCGGGGAGGGGCCCTCCGCGGCGCGGGGCGTTGGCCGCTCCGCGCCTCGGTGGGCCGCGCGCCGGGCGCTCACCGGCGCGACCGTCTTTTGTTTCAGCGTATAAAACCACCAGGTACCAAGGCAAACTTTGTAAAGTACTGTAGTTCATAGACTGCAAATGCGTGGCCAACCCCGACCAACAAAGGAATGTATTTTACTGTATCTGATAAATGTATTTGTATTTTTGACTGCGTTTGTCGTTACTTCCGCCGCATTGTATGTATGGCTCAATCTCGCCATTAAACACACACACACATTCTCGTAAGCACGCACACACGCATAAGATCGCAAATTAAAGTTGCCGTTGGGCATATACGGAAGAAAATAAATGGTGGGTACCAACAACATCGCACCGCCTCTCGCATGAATACACCGTCAATAACTGGTACTTCAAAAATAACACATTGTATACGTTGGTCAGATAAAGTAAGCGGTAACATTAACACGCCGCATCAGCGAGACGCCTCCCTGATGCGGCGTGTGCGCGGCAGCACCAACGGCCTCCTGGTCGCGGTGGCTGAAAGGTTGGATAGCCCGATCCTCGCCTTCTGGGCAGACAGGCACGTGCCTAGGGCCAACTATTTATGACGTGTTTTAAAGAAAGAAAGAAGAAAGAAAATAAATTTATTCAAAGAAAAGGTGATAAAGGTTTTAGGTGATTAATTATATTTATTTTGTAAATCACAGTACTAATCATATAGTTTTTTAAGTTGTTACTAACATAATATGGATTGCTTATCTGAAATAAATTATTATTATTTTTATTATTATTATTATTAACTCAGTACTTTTAATTTTATTCATCACTATTTACATAGTCTGTCTGTCCCTATGTAGGTATGCTTAGATCTTTAAAACTACGCAATGGATTGTGATGTGGCTTTTTTAATAGATAGAGTGATTCAAGAGAAAGGTTTTTATGTATCGTAAATTCTGTTTTATTTACGAGTGTTACAGAAAACTCACATAAACTGAAGCGGAGCGAGGGCGGGTCGCTAGTTCTTAATATTTAGTACCTACGAGGGACGGCTCGTGGGAAATGGAGGGTTTACTTTAAGCCGCACCGACAAGAGCATGGCGCTTAAAGAAGAGTTAGGTAACGATTACATTATTTAGAAAGACCGTTGATTTAGTTCATACGTGTAGGATTGACCTTGGCTGCCCGTATATCGCGTCGGGCACTTTATCAATTCCATATATTTTGACACTTTTCAAAAACGCCTTACGTAAGTTCGCGTTGTGCACCTTGTCTAGGCCTCGATATTTTTTACCTCTGTTACTGCACATGCTCTAATGTAATGGCAACTGTTTGTTCACGTAATAAACGAAACGCAAAAAAATCTACAGTCTACGGTCCTGCGCTCCCAGGCGATTAGCATCGCCCGCGCAGCCATTGTCCGACCAATTACGCGTTTACTGCTCGCGCTATCGATCCCGAATTCCGGCGGATTTTAATAATAGCGCCGTAAAGCTTACGTAAAGGTTACGCGGGGCACCGCTAATTAGAAGCTGCCGGTGCGGCGGCGAGGTCCCGCTCCTCACGTGGGGCCTTTAGTGGTGGACGAGCGCTAACATATGACAACATACTTGATTAGAGTTATTTATTCGTGTAAGTTCAAAACGTAAGTGGTCGCGGGACACGGCTGCGTAGTAGCATCGGCAGCAAAAAGTAAATTTAAATTCATCAATTGGTGAAAATCCGAAAATTACTAAATTATAGGAAGCCTGGCTCGCACGGATTGGCTCACTTTTGGGACTACCCAAAGGTGAGCCTATGATGGCATCTGGCCCATCTCTCTCCTGGCCGAAAAATGTCGTGTCCCGATGGTTGCTGGGCAGCGACCACGACGACAACTTTGGCAAAGCATGACTACGCTGTTTTGTCACTTCAGTATTAGTTTTAAGTTTTATATTGTTATGTAAGTAAAGTCTGTAAGTTATTTGGAATTATGGTTATGTAGTTATTCTTATAAACAAGTGGGTATTATGACGGTGCGGTCACGGCTGACGTCACCGACCTTCCGCGCATCCGCCATCCGCCATCGCCGTCACGACTCCCCTCATTGAAACTTGTTAACTTTTTATTTGTTGTGCTAAAAGCTAAAAATACAGCTTAATGCGCGCGCGCTAATGGCAGGCGGAAGTTATGAATGTCCGTAAGCTTTTAAGAAGGTATTGCGTAACTTCGCGCCGTGCAATATCTCTTTAAAAGCGTTGCGGGAACAGGTGAAGTAGGCAAGAGTAGCACCACGGGCAGCACAGAATAACAGTTCAATAAACTCAACAGAGACGTATGTAACTCTCTGATTCTGAAACACAGCTTTGTAGGTCAGGCTGGGGTAGGGGGTATGAGAGGGCGTAAGAAGCAAATACAAACCTGAAGCGGTTGTGTGCGATAATTTTGTGCCAGGTTTGTTTTCTGCTTTGTATTAGCACATTTTGCTTTTACATTTTAACCATATTGTTAATGTTATGGTAGCTTTTATAATATAAGTATTTAATTGATGGTTGCTGTTGAACAAATTGACAGAGACCTCCTTAACTATTGTTGTATTAGCTCAGTCATTAGTTTGTTTCACAGATATAATAATTAGGTACAAACAAACATGACTTTTAAAATTGATGTATCGGTCAAATTAGAAGTCGAATATATTTGTAACCATATTATTTTGTCTTTAACGACGGCGCCTCCCCATAGTCAACGAGTAATTGAACTAATACCTATAACCCTACATTGATATAAATTATTATACGGTCAAATAATCTGGACTAGCTAACTTGGACTAAGTGATGTTTTTGATGAGGCGTTTACCTTACCTGACTACGAAACTAGCCAACCAGCTTAATAAAAAGTGGTAAAGAGTCTTGTTAATATTTCCTACAGGTTTCTTACTGTTTTAAAGATACCGCTTCAGCAACACATGTGAGGAAAAATTTGCCAAATGAAAAAGTTGGGAAACGAGAATTAGGCCTCAAGATAGGTTACAATGTCTCGGTCTGTCTTTAGTCGCAAATCAAGCTCAAATTGCATCTGTTAAGCGCCATCGTAACACAACGCAACGTTATGTCGGACGCTTATTATGACATTACTGTAAGTATTATGTCCAAAACGACGGAAGCTCTTTAGCCGTCGTTACGTGCGGTAACTACAGCGCACGGCCACGAGCGGTTACAGCGGCCGCGACGCGAGTAAAGGGTGGGGGGGAACAATGCGAGAAAGCCGCTTCGCCAGGCAGATCTAGCCGATGATATTACTTAGAAGATAGCGACGTTGACTCAAGATGTATGCGGTGTTTCATTCTTCAACAATGACTGATTAAAAGTGTTTCCTAAGTTGGGGCGAGCACGCGGGGGCTCGCGATGGCAGGCCATGCAATGCCGCCCGAGCATCCGCAACGCCGCAGGTTGCTGAAGCCAGCATCATAAATCATTTTATTGCATAATGTACAAGGTCTCAATTCAATAATCATTTTTATTGAGCACATCTTTAATGAATATACAATGTTACCAGTACAGGCAGTACCTGTATTTCACAATTTAATTATGAAAACAATGATTACATTACAGATGTAGACAGATAGTGAATAAAGATACGGCGTCGTGCTTTGTTGGAAAAGTTCGTATTTATCTTGCTTTCTCAGTCAGTATTACTGACTCATCGCTGAGCTAGTTGAGCTTGAGAAGCAAGACAAATACGAACTTATCCGACTAAATACGATTTATTATGATTCACATATTATGATTATCCACTACACGCATTATTATTTAACGATGAAAAACGTGACCAGCGTGAGTAGGAAAGAAGAGATGAGAGTGGAAGGGAGAAGAGCGGCAGCCAGCGCTTTGCAGTTGGATATGGACCCTGACATTTTAGTAACACTTAACGTGGCCAGTTATTCTTTACTGTTTATTTGGCGAGAGCGGACGAAAGGGAGTCATGGCGTAATCCAGTGACGGGAGCCAAGATCCAGTTTGGGTCACTGCGTTACAACAGGTCAGCCAGTTCATTGTTACACAAACAATGCATTAGACGAGTAAGCGATTGTGAAGATGCAGCGCGGTGCTGCCGCGGCGTCGATGAGGTCGGCGGCGACGCCGAGTTCACACAGTTCGGCACAATACCGCAAAACAGATATACAATACTGTTTGTAGTATCGCCGCGCAGCCGGCGGGAAGCCGAGATCAAAGCGTGTTGATGTTTATGGCTCTAACATCTAACAACACACGTCAACACGGCGAGCCGTGAGCACATCTAATCGCTGCCAGAGAACCAGGGAGCCTGTTAATTCCCATACACTTTTTTGGTCATATTGTCATTGTTGATAGTCATATGTTTTATATCGTAGAAACCGTAAGATTTTCAGAATTTCTTTAATACTCGTATCTAAAGTGAAGACAAGGCTAGGTTAGGTTAGGTTTGATTTATAAAAATTCTGAAAAAATAAGAGTTTCTTGAAAAAATGCGTTATGACTTGCGATGTATGTATACTTATGACCTAAAACACATTATGACTAAAAATACTGCCTACCCCTCTGGGAAACCGGCGTGATTTAATGTATGCGTGTACTAAACATGCTTATTTATCGCAGACGACCCACCAGTTATTCACAGCGGAGGCATTTCTAGAAAACCTACAAAGCTCTCTCATTCACTTAAAGATATGTTTAAGACAAATTAGTATTCAAACCAGTGATAAATTAGGTCAGCAAATGTGAGGACAAATAATGAGCTCTCAATTCCATCGCCAAGGATACGAACCTACAGATGCAGGAAAAAACACGACTAGACGTGCCTAATATTATAATGTTCGCTTCCTCTTGGGAGACACGTCCGCGGAAGCCTCGGGCGGCGGTCGGCGGCCGTCACTAGAACTAGCCAGTCAGCTGTCAAGGGGACACTCGAGTGTTCGCGACCTCGCGTCGCACAAATTGGGTCTCTTATAGGTAATAGTTAACTAATTTATAGGTATATTCCGTATGTACAGTCAACTAATAAATGTCTAGTGTTATCAATCCACAAAAGGGCGCCCTGCCTGTCAAAAAGAAGAGTCTATGTATAGGTACCTACCTACATAATATCATTACTTACTTAAAGGTGTGGCAGGAATTCGGGATCCAATCAATCAATCAATTTGGTTTTATAGTGCCATCGAGACTTTCGATGATTCCGCTAATGTCAAGATTCAAGGAGAAAAGAGGGGGAAGGAGGAGGAGGAAGGAGGGGGTTCGGGATTGAAAGGAAAGTAGGGACGTATTAATCGCAATATTCGCAACGTCACTCGGTTGAAGTAACGCGGTCTATTATTGCGACAGGGTTTTACATTTCACTTTAGTTCCTGCAAGGTCGTAATCCCAACTAGGATAGAATCCATCTGAAACAAGATAGGTAATATAATCCTAAAGCATTTTTTTTAAATTTAAATAGTAATAATAAGGTCAAAATCTCTCAGGTTCTTATAACTCTAATAGTCATCCAATCGTACTTTGTAATAAGACTGCTTTGGGATGCGATGTTTGGTCCATATTGGGGACCAGGCGATGATAGAACCAATTTGATCCCAACAAGGTGCGCGACAAAAACCACAAAACAATCACATCAGTTGCCTTAACGTACGTGACTGACTGTACACAATTCAAACGATATTTAATTAAGTACAGGTAATGTAACGTCTCTCGAAGAGCCCAAGGACGCGTCAGCACGTGCAACAGTTCATCTGAGTTGCCTTAACAAAGTGGTAATTACTGTCATTATGCATCGCCGGGCTCCGCCGCGCGTCTTCGCGAGCGATCACAATGGGCCATCGGCTCGTTGCAACACGCGCGGGGAGCGCGGCGCGCGCCAGTTGCCTCACCGACGCAGCTGATCCACGTAGCTAACATACATTACTAACGTAGATAGACTAGGCTATTATTAATCCGTTCACATGATGACAATTTACTACAACTTTTTTTATGACCGAACCCTATCAGTAACAGAAGACTTTCTTCGGGTTAAAATTTGACAGTTGCTCTTACCAAATGTGTCAAATTTTAACCCGAAGTACAGTAGAACCCAACCTGTATGGCGTGTCGTGAATCTTCGTTCGCGCAGACACCAACAACGATTCCGATGATTTCCGAAAGCTCGATTAAAACCCACGATCAGACCTGGTACCGATAAAGTGCAAATTAAATTGCATCTATTTTTTCCATATCACTCACGCATGTTTGACGGATGACTGAATGACACGCGGGCGTCAACATGGCGTCACTAATAACCAATAATAGCACAGAATACAACCACGCTACGCTGATTGGTTCCCGCGCTTCGAAAAAATGTCATCTGCGCAGGTACATCAGTACTAAGCCATATCGGTTGTGTTTTACTGTAAGCCTTATCTCCCGCGGTTTAAACATAGGGATCGGGTGTTATACGATAGATACAACCCCAGATATAATGGCGACCTCTACTTTCACAGCTGATAACGGCGCCACCGGTTTTCAAGAAATTTATCTGAGAGCCAGCTTTAAAAAAACTACATCCGAATTGGTCATTCGTTTGAGCGCTAAGATACTCAATACATTTATTGCATTCCACATTTTACAGATGTTGTTGTACAATCATAGGTAGGGTATACTATACATGTTTATGGACGTGGAAATTGATGGTAAATTGGCTACTCCAGCAGAAAGTTTTTCAATCTTAAAACACGATACTACTTATAGATATGATAGTTAATTAAGTACATAGGTAATGTAACGTCTCTCGAAGAGCCCAAGGATGCGTCAGCACGTGCAACAGTTCATCTAAGTTGCCTTAACAAAGTGGTAATTGATGGTTAATTGGCTGTACATTAAAAATTAATGGTTAATTGGCTACATGATACATGAGTGAGGGTTATTTTACACGTCGGTAATATGGAGTGAATCTATTAGCGCTTCGAACAAGATCATTACAGAGATGACGCAAGAAACTCCAGCAGAAAGTTTTTCAATCTTAAAACACAATAACAGGTACTTAAAAGTAAATAGTAGTACAAGGTAATAAAGTAATAAATAATCATTATTAAATCTACCACAAGTTAAATAATTTCAAATGGAAGATGAATAAAATAACACTAAACTAAAAATAATGACTTGCAATTAGGAAAGCAATACGACGAGGTCTCTACATAATGTCAAGAACTACTAGAATAATTAACTAAACAACAAGCCCTTGCGAACGTGAACAAACCTGACCCCACAAACAGTTAAACTTGTAACACCCCTGTGTTTGCGATGGAGGATAACAATATATTTTAAGTTGGTTTCTTACTTTGTTAATATTGAACGAGGCGGGCGAGGGAAGGATAGTCATAGTCGTAGTAACAGTCATAGTGAGTCAGGATACTCGTAGATCGAACGTAGCGTTGTATTTGTACACATGACACGTGTGTTGATCATTTAGGGAGTAAGGTGACCCGACGGTCGGGTTGCAGTCGAAAGATCCGGCGGCAACTGGATGACGAACCCGAGACCGGAGACAATGGAGCGCAGCGAGGCCTATACTCAGCATTGGGTGATATCAGAGCTGAACCTACACCTAGTTATTACCTAATATAATTCTTAGAAAACGCAAGAGTTTTTTACAAAAACATCCGAATGTCATAATAATAAAATACGACCTCGACGGATAAATTGCTAATAAAAATAATCAATAAAAACGCCCATAAATGTTATTAGCTGTAATCCTACTTAGTTTTTTCAGCGGCCCGCCGGTCCGTCAGGGTTAAGTACCGCACTCATATCCGTGCGGATCCGGTTCTTACTGGGTTGGGATTTTTATATTTCATGCAATTCTTTGGTCGTAACTCCATGTTTGTTATGTTAACTGGGTGTTTGTTTTAATCGGCACTTAACAATATCCTCGCGAGCGCCGGAGCGGGTGCTTTCCGTCTGGGTTGCTCTCGGACGTGCTCCTCGACGCGCCGGAGGCCGAGGTGCGCACGCGCCTGCCACTCGGCGCTCATGGTTCTAAACATCAAAAACACGCATTCAACTTATGTTCGAATCGCAACTATCTAGTTTATAGATTTTATTTTACTTCAAATGGTTTGTTTATCGAAATGAAGTAAAGCAAATCCGTTAGAACCAGTTCCCGTTATTGGAAAATGGATTCGATTAGATTGTATTCCTGTGATATAAGAATTTAAGAACTGATCTGACGATGCAGTCGTGAGCTGTGCTAGAGTAGACCGGCCGGTTCCGAATTTAGACCCGTTAGTTTGATCTTGTTCTGCTGAACAAACAGGTGATGACTGTAAAAAAGAAGTACAGTCGTCAACAGAAGACTGTCTCAAAAACGCAGTTTTTAACTGAATTATATTTTGTGCAGGTTGTGTCCTGTCGGATTATATCTTGTAGATTTTTAACCAACTTCTAAAAAGGAGGAAATTCTATGTTCGGGTGTAGTTGCGTATGTTTTTTTATGTGCACTGATTTCTTTCTTTATGTTTTGGTTTAATAGGACATATTTCGCTATGAAAACCTGCAAAACTGATACAAAAGTATACTCGTACCTACATACACACTTACTAGATAACCAGATCAGTTGAAGTCTATGGCATGGCGTTTATGTTTGAGAACGCAAATGGCTTTGGTTCTTCCCACCACGTGGCACGGTGCTTGTTTACTTCTCCTTACCATAAATAAAACTGGGCTGTACACAGGTCCTCGGGTCGACAAAAACACGTTTCTCGTCAAGTTAGCTCGGACTTCCTCAACAGCATACCTGCGGGTTTGAGACTGGAGCCGAACAAAAATACTAGGTGACACGTAAGACGTAATACAAAATGTTATTTTCCGAATCTACTCATGATTACGATCAACTATTAATATGGGAGCAACTTCGAAAACGTAAACACGAAATCGACGTCTCCATACAAATTGTGAAACCAGCTGATTGCTTTTAGTATGGGAGATTCAATTTTTTTCTACCGATTTCGATATTAGTCCCATAGTAAAAATTGATCGTACTCATGAGTAGATCCAGAAAATAAAGTTTTGTATTACGTCTTAGGTGTCACCCTGTAGATTTAAGAGAGCTTTATTATGTAATGTTTAACAACTGTAACTTGTAAACTAAGACTAAGACTCGCGGACCCCACAGTCAACTCTGAAAACAGTTTTGCGGGACGTTTGTTGTACAACCACAGAATAAGTAATAGTACAAGTACAGAAGCGACTCTCCGTGACAGCAAACATGCAAATTTAAACCTATTCAGAACGCGGGAACGATAATAATACAAGTGCACGCACGGATGTGACCTTGGTTACATTTTTGCGATCGATAGTGGGGGCGCCCCTAACGAGGCAAAATGCACCTTAAATCTGCGCTGCGAGAGTCGGTATTATTTCGCCCGTCATGAGCTTTACTGACTCCGCCCACCTCCCAGGGCTGGCACTTAAGTACTTGTACTATTTCTTTCCGTGGCTGTTGTAAGAAAATAAATTAAATTGATGATCATTTGTAGTTTTTTTAAGTAGTTCTTAGTTAAATGACGAGAAAAAATAGTTCATGCCTGGAGGAAAGTTGTCCGCGACTTGTTTGTTGTTTGCTCCGATCTCCCTTTCCATCTAAGTAATAAGACGTAGTTTACTAGTATTAACCTTCAAAATATATGTTAATTTAATTATTTATTTTTTGTCATTTTGCTGTAATGTGATAAATGCCAAATTTTTAGTTTTATTGAATCCCGACTGTGCTATTACTGTTGCACACCTGTAATTGGTACTAACTATTTAACTATGTATTTTCTTATACATACCTTTTGTATTTGTATTTGTTTGTACAACTATTGGTGTGTCTAATTGAATAAATAAATAAAATAAACAAATCAATATAGCAGGCAGTTACTAGTACTGGGAGATCTACTTACTTACACTGAACGCTGTTTAAGGCAAGTAGATAACTGGTTTTTGGTCCGAATAAGTTGAAAACTGTGAAACTGCGGACGGGTCGTTAGTAAAATAAATAATATAATATAATACCGCTCTTTTTGCGTCGAGGATTCAAAACTGTAGGTACTGATTGTGTCAGTAATTAAGTCCAGCTACTCGTAACTACCTATCTAGATCGAAGTTATTAATAATATTAATAATAACCTTACCTTTCGTCATCCTGAGGCAGGTTAAAAAAAGATAATTCGACATTGGAGTTATTATTTAAGCACCCGTATGCGATGCAGTACTTTTTGCCTTGTCGATTAGTCATATTCGTATAAGTGCGTATTCAAACAAAAACTTTGGCAGCGCACGACGGCGCGCGTCGAGACGAGCGCTCGCGTCGCGTGACACTCAACTGATTCGCCCCTTGCAAGGGGCAGCACATTTTGAAGGCGATAGCGCGGAGTGTCACCGGCCTGGTACAACTAAGTTTGTTAATATGTTATATATAATAAATAAATAAATAAAAATAATACCCACCGCGATTATCTTTTGATTACGCTGCCCGATATTCGCCGCAGTTACGTTACGAGTTATGACTAATTGCGTCGTGATGTACGTACATAACTATGACGGCGGGTAATTTCGGGTAAAATTAGTACATTACTACAGAGGCCGGGAAGTAGGGGGTTGCCGGCCGAGTGATATAGACGGCCGAGCGAAGCGAAGCCGGATACTTACGAGGCTGGCAACCCCTTTTCACGGCGAGGTACGTATAGTGCTTTTCTCAAACATATGCAATTAAATAAAAAAAGACATCACTCAAAAAAGTAAATTGATATATGTCCACCCTAGGAAAGAAAAGTAATTGGGTGTTAAAATAAAGTACCAGGAGCGCAGCGGTAATTAGGAGGTATACGAGTATCAGGCATACATCGAGTCATGCACGCACGTCGGTTTCGGGTACTTAAGATTCGGCCCTTTTCAGTATTTCACCGATTTGACTCGAAAAAGTACGCCTGTATGAATGTGGAAGAAGCGAAAGAAATTTGTCAAGATCGTAGCAAGTGGAAAGAAGTGGTCTCTGCCTACCCCTCTGGGAAACAGGCGTGATTTAATGTATGTAATGTATCAGGCATAGCGCAACTTAGATCTCAGGCGGTGCGGGCAACCGGCGGGCGGGCGGCGGGCGCACACGACACAGCGTGGATGTCTCCCAAACGTTTATGCACTCCTAGTATTTGACGTTATAACATATTAAATTTAAAAAAAAAAATTCCCGGCCTCGGCCTTCAATTTTGTATGAAATTCCTTTACAGTTCTCTCGAGTTGTTCCGTCGGGAACGTGGCACTTTGAAGCCTAAAATAACTAACATAACGCCGACATTACATAGCATGTTTGAGAAATAGTACATTACTACAGAGGCCGGGACAAAAGGGGTTGCCGGCCGAAGACATATAGACGGCCGAGCGCCAAGCGAGGCCGGATAGGTCTGAGGCGGGCAACCCCATATTTCCCGCCGAGGTATGTATAGTGCTTTTCTCAAACATATGCAATTAAATAAAAAATACATCACTCAAAAAAGTAAATTGATAAATGTCCACGGAAAAGTAATTGGGTGTTAAAATAAAGTACCAGGAGCGCAGCGGTAATTAGGAGGTATATCAGGCATAGCGCAACTTAGATCTCAGGCGGTGCGGGCAGCCGGCGGGCGGGCGGCGGGCGCACACGACACAGCGCGGATGTCTCCCAAACGTTTATGCACTCCTAGTACTTGACGTTATAACATTTTCTCAAAAATTTTAAAAATATTATTTTTTTAATACGCATAGTGGCAGAATGTCATGACGTCTGTGCCACAAATTTATGTGGAATGGAAATTAAAAAAGAGGACTTTGCAGGCCTAGGCCTGCACGATTTGTATGAAATTCCCTTAACGACCTCCTGTCCCAGCCGCACCTGAAACGTCATACTTCGCAGCCTATTGTAAGGCACACAATGTCAATATTCCATAGCATGTTTGAGAAAAATAACTTATTGCCGTTTGGTGCGGTTGTGGCTGCAGTGCTGTAAAACACTGGTTACTTATTGTGACAGTGGTAGGATGGAGACTCTATGCTGTAGCCGGGGGAACAGGTTGCAATACGAATAGAAGAGCTTCAATGAGAGTAGTGCTACTTTTGTGTGGAGTGTACGGCGGTCGTCCGAGTTTATAGACCGGCTTAGCAGCACGCATGCAGGTTCCTCTTATTAAACGCTGTATTAGATTAGTCCCCGTCCATTGTTGGACAATTGACGTAATCGTAGTTATGTCAAGGCTCTCCATGCCGGGGCACGTCTCGGTATACGTGACACGCATGCGCCCCGCGGATTCCTCGCGCCGCGCCGGTAACAACTCCACGCCCACACAACACATTCAAGTCTTTATCGCCCGATAAAACCCACATAACACATTAGTAAGGAGAATAGGGACCTTTCAAATTTAAATCAGGAACGCTGGCGCTGAACGTGGGAATAGAACAGCGGCGCGGGCGCACGCGGCCTTGAGCAGTAATCTAGGAGGAAGTATTTACGAAACAATAACAGAAAGATCAAGACACGAGGGTATTTTGATTACCATGATGACTCTTCTGAAACGAGTTTTTACACACTATTGTCATGCCGTGTTTGGTAAAATAGTATATTATGCAACTAGTGAATAAAAGACGGATTTAATGCGAGGGCCATAGATGACTCTCGAGCAAGTGAAGGATACTAACGACTGAATCACGACCGCAGGGAGTGATTCAGGATGATTGAATCACGAGCGTAGCGAGTGATTCAAGTGTTAGAATCCTGAGCGACGCGAGTGATACATGGCCCTCGATATAAATCCGTTTTATTCAAGAGTTGCATACTAAACTTTATACCATGACTACGAGAAAAAGAAAGATTTAAGCGAAAATAGATATTTAATGACGAAAAATGGAAGGTAAAATTAATTAAAATGCACATTAAAATTGGAACAAATGTTTTATTTATTAAGAAACACTAAATTTTATGTTCGTACAACTTTCAGTATTCAAAATGGCGCCAATTTATTTTTCCTTGTATTTTTCACAGAGAGAAAGGCAAAAGACATCGATCCATACAGCCTATGGCGCCAATTTACCTACTAATGACAGCAAATAACACAAAACTTTTTTAATGCTAAACTCTTTGTGGTTAATGACGACCAATCAAATCTCGAGGAGGAGTTTGTATCGCGTATTTTATGTTCTAAATTCAAACACCAAAATAGTGAGTAAAAGTGCTTTTTATTCACTGTTATGAGTGAATAAAATAATCCTTTAATAGGGGGAATGGTATAAAATTGAGTTAAGCTTTTTAGCCATCTGTACTTTTTTAAACTGTCTTTTGTTTAACGAGAACCAGATAACGAAATCCTGCGACCACCTTCCTAATGCATCGATCATGGGCTCTATTCCACTAGGGCTAAACCCAATTGCTTTTGAAATCTCATCGTATTGTCAACGTTACAATAGGTAGGTTAGGTTTTTATACTGTTTATTTTTGATTCAGTACTGTTATTAAAAAAAAAAGTCTTGAGACCTTGACTCGAGCGAAGAGCGGCCCGCGGCGATCGAGACGCTGGCTTCTCTGGCCGCGTCAGCGCGGGCGCAACACTTGAGACCGACCTGTCCACGTAAGTTGGTTCGTTGACATTGAAATTGGATGCATCGCCGACGACATAATTACCGGGGTTGAATTGCGCAAGCAGGTAATTTGATTGCGCATCTCAGGAGCCTATTATAGCTTATTTACTTGACGGTAATGGTGTCCGAGTCAGAAACAATAATACGGTAGGTAATACTTTGTGTTTAGATAATAGAGTGGAATAAGGCCCCAGCTTTTAGACACCAATTATACATTTTTATCATATTGACATATTATCATGTATTCTAAAAGCGAACTAGCAAGGTAGGGCTGCAGGTCTCCTAGGTACGAGTAGATCCTAGGAAACAAATTCAAATTTGAAGTAAAAATAAATGAATTGATACCTTAAAAATTCAAGGTGTTTCCTCCTGAAGAATAACTAGCGGTTCTAAAACGGGCCGATCTCCGCTCTACAAAGCATCCCTTACCGGAGTTCAAAATACGCTGAGATTTCGTAGCATAGAACTGCGTCAAAGCTGCATTTTACTATCCGGTGAGGGAGTTCCTTTAATGTAAATAATACCATAATATTATGTTGCAGAAGTCCAAAATAATTGCTTGTCTATCTTCAAATATTAACTAATTCTTCAATTATTATATTCTGCAGGCTGCGGGAGCCGCCGCCGCGGCTCCGCAGCGCACAGCATTTAATGCGCGTGCGCCGGTCGAGGTCGCGGCGCACGCGCGGCTACTACACCTTACTTTATGGCCGAGTTATTGCTCATAACTTAATCGATTTTGTAGCCGTTTATGAAGAATAGCTATTATTGTACCTACGCGATAAGTTTTTATTTCAAAACATAGTTTCAAAAATGAGTGCGCGAGTGAGTGTTACAATAAGTTCAAGTAGGTACCTGTGTAAAAATGGTGGACCTAAATTTAATGCCTATGCGCTGTCGGAGTACATTAGTAACATTAGAAACACCGATTGCACTAGATTGCACAGATTACTATAATGGTATTACATTACACGTGCTCGTCAATTATATAAATTTTACGCGGCATTACGTTATCTTAGTTTGTAATTTGGAATTTTCGAACATAATAAGTGTCTATAAGGTATTATGTTTGAGGAATGAGCGAATCTCTGTCAACGTGTCTGTTGCCTGTCATTATGACCATTCATTTTGTTCAGAGGTGAGCTTTCGGCTCTTTTCCAAACTATAGGTGAGGTAACGAGGTGGTGTTTACCTTTCCTCGCCTGTCCGTCATGTTGCGTCAGAATTTACTCCGGTGAGTAGGTTCATTTTAGGTAGAGGTTAGGAATGTGTTGGTCATTGGTCATTGCTCGCTGAATGGGTGATCGACGGCCCGAAGAGATTCCAAGTGGTGAACACATAATAACCATCGTCATTGGTAAAATAAGGTTTTTTACTTTTGTGCTTCGTCACTTTCACTCTTTAGACCATTTACAATTGCATATGGCATAAGGTGCAAAAGTGACTATACTAATTTATGACGTGGACTGTACCAGCAATATCAGCAGTAACAATGTGGAGTGGACCGAAAGTGGGCCGGGACAGGACCGTCTCTCCAGCGGCCCGTGAGTGTGAACCTTCCACCCTCCACCGGCGACAGTCGCGAGCGGCTTGCGAATTGTTACAGAAACTAGAGCAAGGTCAGTAACTGCCTCAAATACTTTCAAAGCGATCGAACGCATTGCCGCTGTTTTTTACTAACACGTGACCGGTTACTCTACAGAATATGACACTCGCAAAAGATCATACTAGCAAAACACGATATTCGCAAAACATTATATTTACAAATAGTCGGGTTTTGTTATAAAATCATTAGGTAGGTTTAGGTTATGTTAGATTTATATCAGGCTCGGAGGGCCAAACTACCCAGAAATAGGAGCTCTGCCGTAGCGGAGCTCCGTTGACACTATCTAATTCATGTCTTAATAATAGTTAAGTTTTGCTAATGTGAGGTCTTGCTACTATGATGATTTGCGAATGTCATGTTTTGCGAATATGATGTTTTGCTTTTATGATATTTTTCAGAATATCATGTTTTGCGAATATGGTATCCAACGAAGGAAGGGTTTAGAAAGCCTCTAGGTTTCTGCGTTGACATAATAGTACAAGTAAACACTTAGCCAGATGTTGATAATCAGGTCAGCTGGTGCGAAGTGCGTTGGCCCGGGCGGACTGGCCAATTAGCGACTCAGTGCGAGTTGTTAGATGTTTCTATCCTACGCACTTACTTAAAAAAGGGCAATGTTTGACAACGTGGAACCCAACAAGCGGGTTAGATATAGACAGACCATCTGGTGGTTGACGTTACCAGACTATCAAACATTGGGTACAGTGCGATAGCTCTTGAAACTTCCTTCTGGTGTGTACCCTTCCCTCTTATTAGTTTTCATATGCAAGTCTAGCCAACTTAACCAGGGTCCGAAAGAATTTTAAGACTCGTTGCACTGTACTTGTATCTTCGCCCAGAGTTCGAAAATAACACGACTTAAAACGAAATATACTTCTATTTTCTTCTATCACTCGAGTGTGGAGTGTTGGGATGTAGTGGTAGAGCCAGACCCCGAGTCAGTTGCGCAGTGGCGATTATCATTTATTACGAGTATACTTATTATGTTCACACTCGCAAAGGTAACACTGCAATCATTTAGCTAAGCTTGTATATAGCTAGGCTAAAGTTATTCAACCGTGTCAGCTGCACATAGATCGAGCTATTACCAACCAACAAGCTTGACGGCTTTTCCAGACGTGGCGCGGTTGTCACGAGAGCAATATGTATACCTTGTGCTTTTCGGGACGGAATCACTGCTAGTCTAGAATGTGAATCAGAAATAATTGATATTAGTGAATGTTTAAGTATTTATTTGTAAAAAAAACCCGTGTTTAATGGAGTACAGTAACGGCTGTAAGAGGAGCCCTACTGCTACTGGCACCGTTAGCTTTTAGCACCTTTATTAGTGTCAGAGTGTTAACCTGGATATCCGTTACAGCCACACTACAAACTGCAGTACAGTTTTAATCTGAAGAACTTATGTATCAGCTATCTTTATTATTTGATTCCGATGTCAGCCGTAACTCTCATGTCGAAGATGACTTATGTCTTGTGAAGAAATTAAAGCCCAGTTTAACATTAGTTTAAAGTCAACTCATCAATAATGAATTCCACAGAAATAAGTTTTTTTTTATTACTGCAAGGTACTGTCGTAAGTGTGTCACAGCATGCAAGAACCCTTTATCTTAGTTTGGTTCATATTGCTTCGATATCGTATCACCCTGTGGACGTCATGACAGCTTTTAACTTTGAAGTGAATAAAAGGGGATCCCCTTCAATCGCATATTTTTTTAGAGACTAGGTATTATTGTTTCGCATAATTCATTTGGCATAATTTGCATTGGCATAATAGTACTGTCGCATAGCAATACTTTGGCCTACTACTCTTTTGGCATATTAAGCTATTAGAATAATTTCAGTCGAACTAATTTCTATTAGACTAATACACATTATGCATATTATTGTTTGGGCTATTAATTATTTGTTATATAAATGTCATTATCATTAACCATAATTTTAGTTCCCTAAATGAATGAACCTACAAAATGAACAACAAATTATGAGGTTACGTTAGATCACGTTAGGTACATTAGGTTAGGTTAGGTTAGTATGATATCCAGGCGCGAAGCGCCCAAGCAACGCAAAAATAGGAGGTCTCCGTCGACCTCGCCTTACTTCCTAAATATATATTAACACAAAACTTGCCATTTGCCCATGACTATTTTTTAGGACAAATACTGTTATGCGCTTTGTAATGATGCTAATTTATTATTATGACTTTTCGTATTTATGCTATTTGACGTTAGTCTTCATGACGAATATGCTTTCTGTATTTATGCTTTTAAATTTTAAACGTAAAAAATTATGCGTAAAGATGAGTATGCCCATCGCAAATTCGGCTAAAAGCAATTATGCGTAACAATAATATGACAAACAATTTTATGCCATACAATAGGGAACCGAATAAAAGGTGTCATAATTTCAACATAGTGCAAGATGTGCTACTATAATGTGGAATATATGCCCAGGTATGGATGTGTTTGCACGGCTTGCGGCATCTCTATAAGATTACTCTCAGAGTTACGGATGTGACCGTTGCTTATCTCGGTTATCTTGAGTAAACTGGTTGGATATAATAGGGGCATCAACCGTGTCACAAGTGTCACAACGCAACGCCTGCGCATAACGAGCAATAATTACCCTCCGTGGTTATCAGCATAACGATGGGCGGGGCTGTTCGGAGCTGCGGTGCGCTCGCGATCTCGCTCGCGCGACCACCGTCCCTACCGTCAATCCTTACGGGACGCCGCGCCTGGGGTGTGATTCTCTCAAGAAGCAAAGGTGAACGAATGAACGAGTGATGTCCAAGCGGCGAGATTAAGTAGTCCCGTCAGTGCGAACAAAACACATTGTAGCGCGTGCATTTTCAATTTAGCAGCATGGTTCCTGCCGATGGGTCGAACGTATAAGGCTGCTTAATTGAAAATGCACGCGCTAAAATGTGTTTTGTTCGCTCTGACGGGACTACTTAAACTCGCCGCTTGGACATCACTCGTCCGTCCGTTCGACCGTCGTTGTTTAGAGAATCACTACCCTGCAGTCGTAAGCTTACCTATACTTTTTGAGGCATAGAAAAAGGAAAACGAGGTGCCTATTTCACCATCTCAACTATGAAAGAAAGAAAGAAAGAAGATCATTTATTCGTGACAAACATAAAAAAGAACAGATAAAAACGTACACGGAGAAAATAGCCACGAAATGGTCCCAACTCAGCGTAATGCTGGCTTTAAAGTCAGCGCTGGTCTTCCGTTGAAACCACGGAAGGTTACACACACATAATTAATCGAAACAAAACATAAATAACAAAATGAGAAAAAAACATGTAAAATAAACGTCAAACTCAGAGCAAGCAAAGAAACAGACATGACCTATTTATCTAATCTGTGGAAGGAATGGTATGATGGGGTTTTGTTTTAATACAATGCAAGGCAGAAACCATTCCGAGAGAAAGATTAAATTGTATTGTTACAATACAAAGCAAAAGTGACTATAAGCAAGCCTATAAGGTCGTCCTGACTTGGGTGTTGATATGAAAACCCCGGAAAATGCATGCCGCGTGCGACAGCAAAAACGATTACCTACTTATTAATTTCGTTGGTGGTCTATGGTGTGACCGATTACAAGTTGGTATACATTGCAGAGTTGATAAGTTTTTACATCAATAGGATTCATACAAGCTGCGCAATGTACACTGAATGGTCACCTGTCACCTGTCATTGCCAGAATGGTGAAAAAGGGGGCTAGACGCACACGCGAGTGTCGCATGAACCAAGTTGAAGCTCCGTACAGCTCCTAAGTACTTGCAGAAGCGCTGGTCCAGTTATGATTGCCAGTCGAACTGATTCGCGGGCGCTCGTATATAAATATCACCACACACGTGCGCTTACGCAGCTGCGCTACTACTGTATATGGAATGGATCTGCTCTATAATAAATAAAGTATCTTACTTAGTCCCATGTCTCCTCACTATATCTATCTATTTATGTATGGGAAGTGATGCAAAAATGCTTAGTAATTGTCTCTGTGCAATAAAGAGTTTGCATACGTTTATACATATAACTCAATAATCTATTACACCCTTTTGCGTTCGCTAGATTTTGCATAATCCTCTGGGCAAAGCATCCCGGCCCCCCCTATGCTACATATTATGTATGTGTGTGTGTGTGTGTGTGTGTGTGTGTGTGTGTGTGTGTGTGTGTGTGTGTGTGTGTGTGTGTGTGTGTGTGTGTGTATGTATTAGTGTTTTGATCTCCTCCGACGTGACTGGATATACTCGTATTCATCTACTCTGTACCGACAAAAGTTTTTGCAATTATAATATTAATCAGATTAGTATAAGACTGTGTTAAGGCTAACAATGGCAATGTCAAATATATTTTCATTTTCGTCCCTTTTGTATGTACGCAAGCGGCGCCGGCGCATTGGCAGATACGATCTCCAGACAGTTAGTGCTGATGTAACGGCGCCGGCACTTCCGACAGCTCCAGATCACGGGATTGTACAATCTAACTCCACTACATAACATAATGATACTCGTAGCGCGTTCTTTGCTGAAATAACGTTTACAGCACAGAACATAACTGACCTAATTATATTGACTGGCTGGCAAATTGAGGCGCTTGTGAAAGGAACGTCGAACGGTGATCGAAGTGGAGTACATTCGACGGTTGAATTGAAGAGTGGATATGTTGCAGATTTACAACATGTTGCGCAAGGCGGCGCCAAGCTATAACAAGATCCACATTGTATTCGGTGCAGTCATATTGTCCTTACTACTGAATTATAATATTGTGATCACTCGGAAGAGTGTTTGTTTTTTCTGTCTCCGACTCAACCAATACAACTTGACATTTGGTACAAAGAAGTACCTCGAAATTTACGTGTAGGGGAGGTTCCGTAAAAATAATAATTCAAGATTTTATTTGACCAATTTATCGGTGTAACTAATATGTATATTCATGAAGAATTACAGCTTCTAGAACTAAGTGTCTCTGTAAAGTGCGGAGGGACGGACATAACGAAACTATAAGGGTTCTTAGTTTTACTACGGAACCCCAAAAAAATTAAATAGCGATAAACAAATGAATAAATAAATGATCATCTACGTATGTGTCGGTATAACATGGAGTTTGTACTGTCAAATATAATTATCAAGAAATAAAGCGGCCATAAATAATGAAACACGGTACCGCTAGTTTTACTTTCCACTTTGCTACCTGATAACCCTTGCATAACATGCAAATCTTATCAGGTAGTAAAGCTGGGATTAAGATAGCCTCCTATCTTCATTATAAGCGAGAATAAACAACGTCTAGCCAGAAATAGGCATTAGTTAACCAGCTAGGTTCAATTAAGAAGAGACTGGGTAAATACACACTCATCTAAATGGTATGTCCTTTTTATAAATTAACAAACATTCTTCTTCTCAGTTTTAAAGATAATAATCTTGTTAGGTTTATTAATTTATGACCTGTATGTGTAAAGAAGCTAACAATGTTTCATTATTTACAAAGAAACACCAATTCCTTATTTGCCGCGCTGATTCAATACACGCGATGCGATGGTGATGGTATGGACGGGTCAGATTGCACACATCGCAACTTGGGCCGTGATCCGGCTCACGCGCAGCTGCAAGTAATGACTGCAATTATCTATTCATATATGAACAATAAAATAATGACGGATGCCTTCCGTGAGACGCCGCCTGCACCAGGCGAGGGTCAGCGTTGCACCACCGCGCCGCCGCCTCCACGGATGATACGCCAGTGCAGTTGCATAACTTATGTCACGACTTGCAGAACGTCCGCTGCAGAAGCGCCAAACCACCTAAAGTTAAGTATAGGACAAAAAGGAAAAAATAAAAAAAACAGACTAGAGCTTATCGGACCATGCTCAGTTTATTGGGCTTCCGTCACCGCTCTTATGGATCTATAAGCATGGTTTAGGCGCCTGGAAACGACGGCCAGTTGGTCGAAATATTGGTTTTCTGAGTATATGATAGACCTCTGGAAAGGCCTGAAAAGGGTTTTTCGGCATGCTGAAAACGCTTCGACGAAAAATAAATCTTTAATCCTCCGGCGTAAAAGTATAATGTCGAATGTTTTGCTATAACGTGGCTCATGTTGTCGATGCAAACCTTTCAGTTTTCTGAAACATACGTCCGTCATCTTAGCATGTGTAAATACTTTACCTACTACTTAGTTTTCGGTTAAGGGAAACACCACGGGTTTTCACAAACTGAACTGATACCTATCAATGTATACGTGTGAAACCCAAGCCTGTACTGCCGATTACCTGTTATAAGTATGTTTAGTGGCAAAGCAGTGGGATGTACATTGTCGTCACTCGGGCATGGGTGTGTCGTAGTGAATATAATTAAATGAGGATTTTCTGTCCCATTATTTTTACTCCCGCCAAAGGCGATGAATAGGCGTGTTGGGACCCGGAAACAAACGACTACTAAAAGCCAAGTGTATATTATCTCGCAATCGCACTTTTGTTATTTTATTACTAGGATATTACGTCCGCTCGTAAAACTTAACTTTTAATGTGTGAACTCACCACTTGAGTACATTAAAATAATGTGTAATAAAATAATTGTTATCTAAACCTGTGATATTAATGCCTACCTATATATAAGGTGTTAAGTTTTTTTTTACCATCGACGGACCAACAGACAGACTGCCTACCTGATGGGAAATGGTCACCGCCGCCTAGACATTATACTGCGATGCAGGTCATCGCTGCATCGCATGTCATCCGAACAATGCGTGTGTCGGCGAGTGTCCGCGACCTGACCCACATATTTCGGTGCTTGCTTATAACTTCACAAGTCGGTGCATTTGTTACGGCGAGTACTCGAGGGGACGGCGTTCTACATACGAGTGTAATATCTATTGAACACCACATACAATAAAAACACGGAGAATGTATAATAGCACGTACTTACATCAGAACTTGATGCTTGTAATGGTACAAACTCGTAATTTTTCTTGCGAAAAACCTATCGCATAATGAACAGACTATTCGGTATTGTATAAGTGATAACATCTAGAGGTATAATCAATCCATTTTTCTCACTGCTACGAGTATGTAAATAATGACACAACAGTGATGGTAAATAATGTCCCACACCTACAAGCCAGGACTTCTCACTTTAAAGCCATCGGGTACCTATCTTACTCGCTGACAGGCCATCTGATGGCGAGTGATGGGTACACTACATAATTCCGAATTGATCAAAATTCCAAATTTTTACAATTTGCAGATGACTTAACTTTTTGATTTCGCGTATAAATCAAACCTAATCCTAACCTACGTATTACAATTAAATTATGCATTTAATTTAAAATTGCTCCAGCGTAACATACTTTCGGAAAAATAATAAAATCAAATAAATGAATAGGTATTCGGAAAAAAGAAATTTGGAATTTTAAGGTGTTCCCGGTGAGTGATACCTGAGACCCATAGATATTTGCTGTCACAAGACTGCAGATGCAATCCTGTGACGGCCGACCCTGAGGACTAAGACCCGTATTAATAAACTAAACTCAACTCTAATACTCGTCTCAAGATGCGTCAAAAATGACAGTGTTCTATGGTATGACGTTTACTTTGGCGTACCTTGTGACGCGCATCGCAGCCAAGATGAGTTTATTAATACGGGCTTAAGACATGCTTCTATGCTATAGGTAGTACTTTTTAACCGATTGTCTTATTAGTCGTCGAGATGTGAGTGCTTCCTCATCCTTGGCGGCAGCGGCGCGGGGTGAAAGGCGTCCCGGTAGTGGCCGCGCGAGGCTGCACAATGGCTGCCAGTGTTGCCACACGCCGATCTAAACTGTAACGACCCGATAATCGCCGTGTGGGCTGCAGGCGCCACGCGGGTCACTCCGCCGTAGCTGGCTGGGACGATACGCTGCTGAGAATAAGGACGAATCAGTGACTTGTTCTTGGTCAATATATGGCCTGACTAAGGGTTACCCAATAAATTATAAAAAAAAGAGTTATATATAATTTTGATATTAAAAAAGAGCCTTGGAGGTTATTTAATAAATGATACTTGTAGTGGCTCTGGCAACAATTGAACTGTAATTATGTTAACGACCTTTATAGGTCCCAGAGTGGGTTACCAGTTGGTCAACCGTCTGTTCGGTTCATTATCTGTCTCAAGTCTCGTACAAAAGTCAATATCATTATGACTAATAATTTTTGAATGTAACGTAGTAAAAATGAGTTTCATCGAGGTTGTATATTTCGGTAGAAGCACCCGACGCGGGCGGCGGTGCAGGTCGCATCGGGTAATTGAGTGGACCGCGGTGGGCGCGGCGCCGCAACTCGTGTTATTAGCCAGGTCCGACAAGAGCGCTGCGAGCCACTTATACTTAAATATCTGCTAGCAAGTCGGAGCAATAGCTGCAGTCGGTGACTAGAGCACCGATGAGGCACGTCTAGTAAGGTCAATAAAAAAGTCTAAGATCTTATTTCTCTCAATCATCCCCAGTTTCGGTCCCACACACTTCTCCCGTCTGTGGGGTTAGATGTTCCGGTGTACTGAGCCTGAAAAATGCTTGTATTTTCAGCCATCGTTGTAAATACTACATAATGTAGGTACCTACCTACCAAGAACTACTGTGTACAGTCATTGTTGCCAATAAAACTATAAATTACGATAACCTTTCCACGAATGGTAGGTACTTAAATAAACTAAAGCAACGTTACATCAGGTTTATTCCTAAGAATGAATCACGGTGCATCAAATAACGCGGTGTTGCGCCTGCACTCGACGCCGCCACTCCACGCGAGCCGCGGCTACTAAATCGGGCAATTAACTACCTATACTAAACTGCACTAGATACCTATTCGCAAACAGTGCACTTCACTGCGGCCGCATTAGCTGCACTCGCATTACTCACCCGCTCCGCGCGGCGAGAATGCCCTCACAACAATTCTCGATACATTTATCACTACCACGTTTATTAAAACGAGATTTTCTAGAATGTGTCCCTCGTGTCTGCGCGCGTGGTGAACTCGCGTCGTAGTAGGTATGTACAAGGAAATTGGCGACTAAGGTTAAGTGAAGGCTATTTCAACTTCTAAACAATGTCTAGTGAACTCCCAAAATTTGATATTCTTGTTGTGTGAAACTTTGCCCTTCAGACCCACCGTACCCCTGGCCATACCCCTGGTGGTACGGTGGGTCTTTTAAAGTTAAACGGTACCACCGTATGTAGTGACCCTAGTGATGACCTACCTATCTCTCGCATTGATAAACTACATAAGTAAGTAATAGATGCATATTCCAGTATGTAATGCGATGTTACATAATAATATCTTTTCAATTGAAACCTTTTCTGTATAATTTTTTAATCATTTAACCTCTTCCTGTTTTATTCGTGTTTATATTTTTATTCTTTTAAATGTCAGTCAAAATAATTTGCATTTTCAAAGCATTTGAATTGAATTAAAGTTTTGCGAATAATTATTATTGTTGTTGGAAAATATAAAGTTATTACGGAAGATAAAGTGACCTCAGTGGATATACATTATATTCAAATAAATGGTGGAACCGCCGTTCTACATGGTAAATACCGTTATCATCGGCACAAGACTTGCACAGATGGCTCCACATTATGGCGGTGTTCATCATACAGAAAAATTAAATGTAGTGGCACTGTCACGATTTCAAAGGTAATGGTTATAATGTACCTAATGGTTATTATTACTATTATGGTTTCTGTTTTACTTTAACTAGCCGACTGCCTGCTGTTTCACCGTAGTTTTAGTTTCCGCGTATGTATATCGATATCAAAATGGTTTACATAGTTTCTAAAATTTACCACCAACCTACTATTTGTCTCTTATTCTGATGTAATTTGTTTTATTTTAGGACAATACGTTCATCAAAAGCAGAGATCATTCTTGTGAAATTGATCCATTCAGTAATGAAATTTTGAAGGAAAAATAAATCTCCGAGAAGTAGTTTTGGCATCTGATAAACCCATTCAACAACTTTACGACAAGAAAAAGAATGATTTTAAAAACTCGGGAATGAATTTTGCGATTGGGGAATATCCTCGGTATGAAAACGTGAAGCACTTTCTTCAAGATGCTCGAAACAAAACGGCACAAGTTTCAAAAACTATATTTCGAGATTTGAGAGAAATCGAAGTGCCCATTCAATATCATGATTTCATATTGGCTGATTATTACTGTGAGGAAGCACGCAAGAAAACCCGGATCATGGTTTTTTGCTCAAAAGAATCCCGATTGCTAATTCCGAATACGAAGGAATATTTTTTTGATGGTACATTTTACTGTTGCCCAAAACCCTTTTCGCAAGTATATAATATACACGGTGATATAAAGAGTGGTATGGAAACGGTTAAAGTAAGGCCCTTAATATTCGCACTTATGTCGGATCGAACAGAAAAAAGTTATTTTATTTTGTTTAATATGATTAAATCGCAATTACCAGAGTAGAATCCACTAAAAGTTCACACAGACTACGAAAAAGGTGCGATAAACGCAATTTTAAGAGTATTTCCAAACAGTACATTACGCGGGTGTTATTATCATTGGACTCGCAACATGTGGAAGAAAGGGAAGTCGTTAGGATGTACCAAAAATAAACCGGGACGAAGAATCGTTGCTCTAGCAAGTGCCTTGCCTCTTCTTCCCGAGCTGGAGATTCAACAGGGTATGGCATACATCAAATCTGAAGCTAATAGAATAATACAAACATTCAAATTTATAAAGTACCTAGAATCATTTTGGTTTAAGATTCATTCCCCGGCAATAATTAGTGTGTTTGGTGAACGCCACAGAACCACGAACATTTTGGAAGCCTTTCACTCAAAGATAAATAAACTGATTAATAAAAACACTGTCACGTTGATGCGATTGCTTCAGGTCCTGAAGCAAATTCACACCTCGGAGTTTGTTCCAAAAAAACGACGAAAAGATCAAATAATCAACGATGATTATATTATGAGCGTACAGCTTGAAATTGTAAATAAAGAGATATCAGTAGGCTACGGACTAGAAAAATTGCGTACGTAAATCTATCTATCTATCTATCTGTGTGACATCTTTGTTTTTTAAGTTAAAGGCTTCCAGAAAGTTCCGAAGTAGGTTATACTGTACATATAAATATTTATTTAGTTATTTTTAAGAACTAGTTTTGTGTATTTTGTTTCATTTTCCACCAAAGGGTGCTTATCTTATTATTAATTTTATTATTTATTTATTTATTTATTATTAGCCCGGAATGTCCCACTGCTGGGCAAAGGCCTCCTTCCCATCCTTCCACGTAATTCGGTTTTAGGCAGTCTCCCGCCAATCGTGCTGAAAGGCTTCAAGCTCATCTCGCCATCTGCGCCGGGGTCTGCCACGTCGTCGTATCCGATCTTGCGGTACCCAATTTGTTACTATTTTTGCCCAAAGATAATCAGGCATACGGCAGATATGTCCGGCCCAGTTCCACTTGAGGGTGGCAGCTGTTAAGGCTACGTCAGCTATTTGGGTTTTGGAGCGTATCACAGTATTTCTGATACGATCAGTCAATTTGACACCTAAAATACTACGCTCCATAGCTCTTTGGCAAACCTTGAGGGCAGATTTTTGAACATTAGTCAAAGACCAAGTCTGTGCTCCATAGGTGAGGATTGGAAGAATGCAAGCAAAAATATATGTGAACTTAGAAGAAGAAAATATATAGTTAGCTTCCTACAACCATAAGTGTTTTTATTACTTTCAGCTATAGATGTCGACATCACATCACTAGTACTCAGTGGTACCGTTTAACTTTAAAAGACCCACCGTACCACCAGCGGTATGGCCAGGGGTACGGTGGGTCTGAAGGGAAACTTTGCAAGCAGACAATGACAATTACAAGAGATTGTGATTAGTTGTCATGAATGTCGTGATGGATTGGCCAGTTGTCTGCCTGACAGGAGGCCAGTCAGCTGGCCGTCTGTCGGTGAGGCGGTTGCGACACGTGGCGCTGGTCGCCGGTCGCGACCGCTATCAATCTGCGAGTATGTCACGATGCGATCAATTCCTGCCAAGGTTAGGTTGCAAGCTTGCAAGTCGCCTCTCATAACGCAGGACGTAGACCGGCCGATAGGCAACTAATCATTATGACCGTTCAGGTAAAAGTAGGACAGTTGAGTTTATAAATGTTTATCTATGTACAGTCAAGGGCAAAAATATGTATACACTTTAGTACCTTGTCTAATTGTCGTCATAATATATTTGAACTGCCATATATGAACTGTCACAGTGGTTAAAGTGACAAGGTACTAAAGTAATAAAATATTATTGCCCTTGACTGTACCGCTATTTTGCATCATTCTGTTATGTTAAGGTCGTGAATTGCATAGACACATACATTTTTGAACCTAGGTTTGAAGGGAACCCGGAACCCCAGCGGCGCCACTTTGATTTACGATCCATATTAACCAGGTATTTAAAACTTATCTCTCAAATCTAATTTTGGTAAGCGATTACAAAGCATTAAACATTGCGCGTTAAAAATATAAAGTAAAAATGTCTATTCAGATAAAATAATAAAAAACAATAAACCACACATGTGGGTGACAACACGTGTGAAGGCCAGATGATGTGATCCCAGTAACACAGACCGAATCGCACACCTTAATTTATTACTGTATTCTAGCAAATAAATTTATTTCATTTGATATTATATGATTTGGGATGAATGATAATCGGCCGTTGCAGCGCTCGAAAGATGCTGTGGCCGGATAACGAAGATTTGTGTGAGCTTCCGCCGTCTCCTGCCAGCCGACGACGCACCGACCGGCTTTTGTTCCGGTTTTACAATTAATTAGTTCGTCTCTCACACCATCTGGAACATTACCAGAAGTTTCTCACGCAACTCTAGCGAAAATGACACTTTTCGAATTCAATATTTCGTAAACGGTATATTATGATCTTTAACTATCCAATTACGAGTATACGTCGCTCGAAATATACCTTTGCATTTTACATGAGTAGAGATTTAAAAGTTAGATATTGGATATTATTTTTACTAGATATCGCTTTACAACTATGTTGGCGTTATTTAAATGTGTTTAAGTATATAACAATGCCAAATTACAGCTTTGTTGTAACCACGAGACCCGAGTAAAGCCGCGGACAGACGGACATACAGCTGAGGCGAAAGTACCTACCGTAAAAAAAAAACGTAAAACGTAGTTGGCGTAATTTAAATGTTTAACCGGTTCCTAGCTTGACTTATGAATAATATTAAATTAAGGATAATCGATAAAATTAAGATTAAAAGTTTAGTTTAGAATACGGTTTAACCCTGGATCCAGTACTGCTAGAGGTCACCACCAGGAGCCCTGGCAAAAACAAAAGGAGTCTTTTAAGTTTCCGAAATTTAGTTGTAGCCATTACCTAGGTATACTATAATCAATTTGTTTTTATAGCGTTATGAAAACCACAAGAATCACGTAAATATGCAAGATGCACAAAACCAAACTAAGCACGCAAGACGTCAAGGTTCGAGATGTCGTAAATTAACTTCGATAGTAATTAGTGCACCCAGCAAGACTCGGCACGCACGATAACTAGTAATATATCTTCAGCCCGTGTCGGCACGCGCCGCCATGGACTAAAAACTTAACAAACAAACGACGGCAATAAAATTATTTGCATATGGAAATGGTTCCGGCGGTCATTTTGAATTGCTAATTATTTGATTAGAGGCAGCTCCGAGTAGCGTTTAGGGCTAAACGCAGGCGCCAGTCGAGCCAGTTCGTAATATGTCTTATGCTATGCGTATTAATTATAATCCATGGTTGAGATTTAATTTCTGGCACAAGAGAAACGCCATTTTGTTTGGGAAATTAGTTCGTTATGCATTACAAACAAGGAATAACAGGAATCTGCAAATTGTTCTTAATTGTATTGTTATAAGCGATTTCAGACCTTAAGATGTTCCTTATGATCAAATCAAATGGTTCCCAACCTTATTTCGACCAAGAATCATATTGGTTGTCTTGTTTTTAGTGGTTAGGACACGAGAGCAGAAAACGCTTAAGTAACTTGTGAAGAAGAGCATAAGCTAACAAAATACCATTTCTTGGATTTTAGTATACAAAGTTACTTTGTTAGGTACAGTCAAGGGCAAAAATATGTATACACTTTAGTACCTTGTCTAATTGTCGTCATATTTGAACTGCCATAATATGAACTGTCACAGTGGTTAAAGTGACAAGGTACTAAAGTGTATACATATTATTGCCCTTGACTGTACACCAAACTGCTTAAGAAATCAAAATACTTACAATACAATAAATTAGCCTTAAAAGTAAGGAATTCTTATTTTATTTAACGATTAAAGTTATCGGCACGATTGTGTTCAGACCATTTTATTAAAAATTTCCATTTGTTGAAACATTTTGTAATAGCTTCATTTTGTTTGGACCCTGCCGCAGACCACTCCATAGGCTATCGCGGACCACCCCTTTTCCACACACCACCTATTGGGAACTGCTGCTTTAGATGAAGCAAAACCAATATTTTATTAGATCAAAGCAAACACACATACTTACTGTGTGATAGCTCTTAAAAAGACCTTCCCGTTTGCACCTCTTCTCGACTCGCTCTCACACGCCCTAACTAGACTCTAACCGGCTTTACCCTTAACAATTTTCAAGACCTCGCCACTCTGTAGGTACACGTCCTAATCTCTCAATCTACATACTCGTATATACTGGACGTTACGATACAATATCGAAATTAGAAAACAGGGTAACGTATCATGCAACTTCGATTCCAGGTCATGCAATCTGCCTGTCATTCTGTGGCTTGGCATAACTCAATACATGTTGAAAAACCGTGTGTTCACATTCAGGTTTTACGACGACACACGACTCAACTACGGCCTCGTAGTATCCTGTTATTCCTGTATCCTCTATCCCTATGGCTACATAAGCCATCTTCGGGTGCACCAGCGCCCGACAGACAGGAGTCGAAGTGGTCGCCATGGTCGAAAACGGTCGGAAAGATCATCATACAGATGAAAGCTAGACTTATAACCTTAGTTGGTGGTTTCAGAATCAGATTATTTGCAGTCGTGAAAATGATGGCCGCATCGCCCGCATTGCCTCCTAATGTTTATTTGATTAGTGACAATGCTAGGTAATAAATAACGAGCGCATCGAGGTCGCGCGCCGCGCGTCAGCGTCACGCGTCGCGCGGCGGTGATCCGCGAATCGCGATCCACTCCGAAGTGATGAAATAAATAAGAGTCTAGTGATAACTACACAATGCGCAGGGTCGAGATATGTGCCAATATCTCCGAAAGTCATATTTAAGATCGAAGTTACTTAGTTCGGTAGCTCATGAGCCGATCTATCAGCACCCATTTTCGTTTTATTGTTGGTTTAGGGACCATAACTACATTGCTATTTCTGAATACATATACATTGTTATTTCTGTATGCCATTGCTTTTTCGATTATCTCTTTTAAACGTACGTAAACAAATATATTTTTACCTTATCTTGGCTAAAACATTGTCATTCTCGGGCTGTCATGTCGTCGTGTGAGTGCGCACACCCGCGTTCAGTCAATGTCTACATATTTACGCGACGCGCTGTGTTTGTACTTGCGCAACCAATTTAAGGAACAATGCAAACTCAAACGGTTTGTCTGGCTGTTGAGCGGCTCAATAATTGGCTATGAATGGTAGTTGGCGGAAGCGTAATGGAGTGATAAACGTCATTGTGTGACGCGATGTAATGTGTGGGAGCATTGAGGGCCGTCCGCGGGCTCGCTACGGCGGGCTGTATGTGGACGGACGGTTCCTTGTGTCTTTTGGCAAAAATGAATTTGGCCGAAAGGCAGGATACTGTAGACGGACAACCTGTCAATACTGTACATAGTTTCACAAGCCGTATTTAGTAAGACTTTTACAGTGGTCTAAATTGACAGCCATCATTATTTGCTATTATTTTTAGGTATACTTAATGTGTTGTAAGTCATAAACTCATAATTATCGTAAGGTCTAAAGTATTATTTGATACCACCGTAACCTACCTTTATCTTTTTTACCTTTAGATGTTTGAGAAACTTTTGAAAAAGTTAGGGTTCCAGCGATACACGATAACATTATGAATTTCAATAACTACTTATTAGATTTTTTTTTATATATGACCAAAAAAAAATCGGTAACAACTGGCTCCCGTTTTATACACTAGCTGTTGGTACGAGAAGGTGGGTATTGGCTTTATATAGACACTGTTGTAAGTGATGTAAATGTTTCAGTCACAATCACAAAACTATGTCTGTCTGACCGACCTAGGTTATACTCTTTAATTATTCAGTCGGTATTAACGAGTATCCCACTGCAGTAAAAAACATTTTCCCCCTTTCTATGCGAGCATTATCAGTTTTAATTTTGTGGTGATAGGACCTTGCATAGGGGTCTTGAAAGTGCAAATGTCTCACCATCAGGAGGTTTGTTTATTTCCCGCCATAAGAAGGTAAGTAACGTAGGTAATGATGGTAATAAGCAGCGTCGGGGAGGGGCCCTCCGCGGCGCGGGGCGTTGGCCGCTCCGCGCCTCGGTGGGCCGCGCGCCGGGCGCTCACCGGCGCGACCGTCTTTTGTTTCAGCGTATAAAACCACCAGGTACCAAGGCAAACTTTGTAAAGTACTGTAGTTCATAGACTGCAAATGCGTGGCCAACCCCGACCAACAAAGGAATGTATTTTACTGTATCTGATAAATGTATTTGTATTTTTGACTGCGTTTGTCGTTACTTCCGCCGCATTGTATGTATGGCTCAATCTCGCCATTAAACACACACACACATTCTCGTAAGCACGCACACACGCATAAGATCGCAAATTAAAGTTGCCGTTGGGCATATACGGAAGAAAATAAATGGTGGGTACCAACAACATCGCACCGCCTCTCGCATGAATACACCGTCAATAACTGGTACTTCAAAAATAACACATTGTATACGTTGGTCAGATAAAGTAAGCGGTAACATTAACACGCCGCATCAGCGAGACGCCTCCCTGATGCGGCGTGTGCGCGGCAGCACCAACGGCCTCCTGGTCGCGGTGGCTGAAAGGTTGGATAGCCCGATCCTCGCCTTCTGGGCAGACAGGCACGTGCCTAGGGCCAACTATTTATGACGTGTTTTAAAGAAAGAAAGAAGAAAGAAAATAAATTTATTCAAAGAAAAGGTGATAAAGGTTTTAGGTGATTAATTATATTTATTTTGTAAATCACAGTACTAATCATATAGTTTTTTAAGTTGTTACTAACATAATATGGATTGCTTATCTGAAATAAATTATTATTATTTTTATTATTATTATTATTAACTCAGTACTTTTAATTTTATTCATCACTATTTACATAGTCTGTCTGTCCCTATGTAGGTATGCTTAGATCTTTAAAACTACGCAATGGATTGTGATGTGGCTTTTTTAATAGATAGAGTGATTCAAGAGAAAGGTTTTTATGTATCGTAAATTCTGTTTTATTTACGAGTGTTACAGAAAACTCACATAAACTGAAGCGGAGCGAGGGCGGGTCGCTAGTTCTTAATATTTAGTACCTACGAGGGACGGCTCGTGGGAAATGGAGGGTTTACTTTAAGCCGCACCGACAAGAGCATGGCGCTTAAAGAAGAGTTAGGTAACGATTACATTATTTAGAAAGACCGTTGATTTAGTTCATACGTGTAGGATTGACCTTGGCTGCCCGTATATCGCGTCGGGCACTTTATCAATTCCATATATTTTGACACTTTTCAAAAACGCCTTACGTAAGTTCGCGTTGTGCACCTTGTCTAGGCCTCGATATTTTTTACCTCTGTTACTGCACATGCTCTAATGTAATGGCAACTGTTTGTTCACGTAATAAACGAAACGCAAAAAAATCTACAGTCTACGGTCCTGCGCTCCCAGGCGATTAGCATCGCCCGCGCAGCCATTGTCCGACCAATTACGCGTTTACTGCTCGCGCTATCGATCCCGAATTCCGGCGGATTTTAATAATAGCGCCGTAAAGCTTACGTAAAGGTTACGCGGGGCACCGCTAATTAGAAGCTGCCGGTGCGGCGGCGAGGTCCCGCTCCTCACGTGGGGCCTTTAGTGGTGGACGAGCGCTAACATATGACAACATACTTGATTAGAGTTATTTATTCGTGTAAGTTCAAAACGTAAGTGGTCGCGGGTCACGGCTGCGTAGTAGCATCGGCAGCAAAAAGTAAATTTAAATTCATCAATTGGTGAAAATCCGAAAATTACTAAATTATAGGAAGCCTGGCTCGCACGGATTGGCTCACTTTTGGGACTACCCAAAGGTGAGCCTATGATGGCATCTGGCCCATCTCTCTCCTGGCCGAAAAATGTCGTGTCCCGATGGTTGCTGGGCAGCGACCACGACGACAACTTTGGCAAAGCATGACTACGCTGTTTTGTCACTTCAGTATTAGTTTTAAGTTTTATATTGTTATGTAAGTAAAGTCTGTAAGTTATTTGGAATTATGGTTATGTAGTTATTCTTATAAACAAGTGGGTATTATGACGGTGCGGTCACGGCTGACGTCACCGACCTTCCGCGCATCCGCCATCCGCCATCGCCGTCACGACTCCCCTCATTGAAACTTGTTAACTTTTTATTTGTTGTGCTAAAAGCTAAAAATACAGCTTAATGCGCGCGCGCTAATGGCAGGCGGAAGTTATGAATGTCCGTAAGCTTTTAAGAAGGTATTGCGTAACTTCGCGCCGTGCAATATCTCTTTAAAAGCGTTGCGGGAACAGGTGAAGTAGGCAAGAGTAGCACCACGGGCAGCACAGAATAACAGTTCAATAAACTCAACAGAGACGTATGTAACTCTCTGATTCTGAAACACAGCTTTGTAGGTCAGGCTGGGGTAGGGGGTATGAGAGGGCGTAAGAAGCAAATACAAACCTGAAGCGGTTGTGTGCGATAATTTTGTGCCAGGTTTGTTTTCTGCTTTGTATTAGCACATTTTGCTTTTACATTTTAACCATATTGTTAATGTTATGGTAGCTTTTATAATATAAGTATTTAATTGATGGTTGCTGTTGAACAAATTGACAGAGACCTCCTTAACTATTGTTGTATTAGCTCAGTCATTAGTTTGTTTCACAGAGTAATAATTAGGTACAAACAAACATGACTTTTAAAATTGATGTATCGGTCAAATTAGAAGTCGAATATATTTGTAACCATATTATTTTGTCTTTAACGACGGCGCCTCCCCATAGTCAACGAGTAATTGAACTAATACCTATAACCCTACATTGATATAAATTATTATACGGTCAAATAATCTGGACTAGCTAACTTGGACTAAGTGATGTTTTTGATGAGGCGTTTACCTTACCTGACTACGAAACTAGCCAACCAGCTTAATAAAAAGTGGTAAAGAGTCTTGTTAATATTTCCTACAGGTTTCTTACTGTTTTAAAGATACCGCTTCAGCAACACATGTGAGGAAAAATTTGCCAAATGAAAAAGTTGGGAAACGAGAATTAGGCCTCAAGATAGGTTACAATGTCTCGGTCTGTCTTTAGTCGCAAATCAAGCTCAAATTGCATCTGTTAAGCGCCATCGTAACACAACGCAACGTTATGTCGGACGCTTATTATGACATTACTGTAAGTATTATGTCCAAAACGACGGAAGCTCTTTAGCCGTCGTTACGTGCGGTAACTACAGCGCACGGCCACGAGCGGTTACAGCGGCCGCGACGCGAGTAAAGGGTGGGGGGGAACAATGCGAGAAAGCCGCTTCGCCAGGCAGATCTAGCCGATGATATTACTTAGAAGATAGCGACGTTGACTCAAGATGTATGCGGTGTTTCATTCTTCAACAATGACTGATTAAAAGTGTTTCCTAAGTTGGGGCGAGCACGCGGGGGCTCGCGATGGCAGGCCATGCAATGCCGCCCGAGCATCCGCAACGCCGCAGGTTGCTGAAGCCAGCATCATAAATCATTTTATTGCATAATGTACAAGGTCTCAATTCAATAATCATTTTTATTGAGCACATCTTTAATGAATATACAATGTTACCAGTACAGGCAGTACCTGTATTTCACAATTTAATTATGAAAACAATGATTACATTACAGATGTAGACAGATAGTGAATAAAGATACGGCGTCGTGCTTTGTTGGAAAAGTTCGTATTTATCTTGCTTTCTCAGTCAGTATTACTGACTCATCGCTGAGCTAGTTGAGCTTGAGAAGCAAGACAAATACGAACTTATCCGACTAAATACGATTTATTATGATTCACATATTATGATTATCCACTACACGCATTATTATTTAACGATGAAAAACGTGACCAGCGTGAGTAGGAAAGAAGAGATGAGAGTGGAAGGGAGAAGAGCGGCAGCCAGCGCTTTGCAGTTGGATATGGACCCTGACATTTTAGTAACACTTAACGTGGCCAGTTATTCTTTACTGTTTATTTGGCGAGAGCGGACGAAAGGGAGTCATGGCGTAATCCAGTGACGGGAGCCAAGATCCAGTTTGGGTCACTGCGTTACAACAGGTCAGCCAGTTCATTGTTACACAAACAATGCATTAGACGAGTAAGCGATTGTGAAGATGCAGCGCGGTGCTGCCGCGGCGTCGATGAGGTCGGCGGCGACGCCGAGTTCACACAGTTCGGCACAATACCGCAAAACAGATATACAATACTGTTTGTAGTATCGCCGCGCAGCCGGCGGGAAGCCGAGATCAAAGCGTGTTGATGTTTATGGCTCTAACATCTAACAACACACGTCAACACGGCGAGCCGTGAGCACATCTAATCGCTGCCAGAGAACCAGGGAGCCTGTTAATTCCCATACACTTTTTTGGTCATATTGTCATTGTTGATAGTCATATGTTTTATATCGTAGAAACCGTAAGATTTTCAGAATTTCTTTAATACTCGTATCTAAAGTGAAGACAAGGCTAGGTTAGGTTAGGTTTGATTTATAAAAATTCTGAAAAAATAAGAGTTTCTTGAAAAAATGCGTTATGACTTGCGATGTATGTATACTTATGACCTAAAACACATTATGACTAAAAATACTGCCTACCCCTCTGGGAAACCGGCGTGATTTAATGTATGCGTGTACTAAACATGCTTATTTATCGCAGACGACCCACCAGTTATTCACAGCGGAGGCATTTCTAGAAAACCTACAAAGCTCTCTCATTCACTTAAAGATATGTTTAAGACAAATTAGTATTCAAACCAGTGATAAATTAGGTCAGCAAATGTGAGGACAAATAATGAGCTCTCAATTCCATCGCCAAGGATACGAACCTACAGATGCAGGAAAAAACACGACTAGACGTGCCTAATATTATAATGTTCGCTTCCTCTTGGGAGACACGTCCGCGGAAGCCTCGGGCGGCGGTCGGCGGCCGTCACTAGAACTAGCCAGTCAGCTGTCAAGGGGACACTCGAGTGTTCGCGACCTCGCGTCGCACAAATTGGGTCTCTTATAGGTAATAGTTAACTAATTTATAGGTATATTCCGTATGTACAGTCAACTAATAAATGTCTAGTGTTATCAATCCACAAAAGGGCGCCCTGCCTGTCAAAAAGAAGAGTCTATGTATAGGTACCTACCTACATAATATCATTACTTACTTAAAGGTGTGGCAGGAATTCGGGATCCAATCAATCAATCAATTTGGTTTTATAGTGCCATCGAGACTTTCGATGATTCCGCTAATGTCAAGATTCAAGGAGAAAAGAGGGGGAAGGAGGAGGAGGAAGGAGGGGGTTCGGGATTGAAAGGAAAGTAGGGACGTATTAATCGCAATATTCGCAACGTCACTCGGTTGAAGTAACGCGGTCTATTATTGCGACAGGGTTTTACATTTCACTTTAGTTCCTGCAAGGTCGTAATCCCAACTAGGATAGAATCCATCTGAAACAAGATAGGTAATATAATCCTAAAGCATTTTTTTTAAATTTAAATAGTAATAATAAGGTCAAAATCTCTCAGGTTCTTATAACTCTAATAGTCATCCAATCGTACTTTGTAATAAGACTGCTTTGGGATGCGATGTTTGGTCCATATTGGGGACCAGGCGATGATAGAACCAATTTGATCCCAACAAGGTGCGCGACAAAAACCACAAAACAATCACATCAGTTGCCTTAACGTACGTGACTGACTGTACACAATTCAAACGATATTTAATTAAGTACAGGTAATGTAACGTCTCTCGAAGAGCCCAAGGACGCGTCAGCACGTGCAACAGTTCATCTGAGTTGCCTTAACAAAGTGGTAATTACTGTCATTATGCATCGCCGGGCTCCGCCGCGCGTCTTCGCGAGCGATCACAATGGGCCATCGGCTCGTTGCAACACGCGCGGGGAGCGCGGCGCGCGCCAGTTGCCTCACCGACGCAGCTGATCCACGTAGCTAACATACATTACTAACGTAGATAGACTAGGCTATTATTAATCCGTTCACATGATGACAATTTACTACAACTTTTTTTATGACCGAACCCTATCAGTAACAG
Organism: Acleris laterana; assembly: GCA_963966035.1. Classification (NCBI taxonomy): domain Eukaryota; kingdom Metazoa; phylum Arthropoda; class Insecta; order Lepidoptera; family Tortricidae; genus Acleris; species Acleris laterana. The sequence goes on from CAWYPN010000182.1 coordinate 55,879, forward strand.
AAGACTTTCTTCGGGTTAAAATTTGACAGTTGCTCTTACCAAATGTGTCAAATTTTAACCCGAAGTACAGTAGAACCCAACCTGTATGGCGTGTCGTGAATCTTCGTTCGCGCAGACACCAACAACGATTCCGATGATTTCCGAAAGCTCGATTAAAACCCACGATCAGACCTGGTACCGATAAAGTGCAAATTAAATTGCATCTATTTTTTCCATATCACTCACGCATGTTTGACGGATGACTGAATGACACGCGGGCGTCAACATGGCGTCACTAATAACCAATAATAGCACAGAATACAACCACGCTACGCTGATTGGTTCCCGCGCTTCGAAAAAATGTCATCTGCGCAGGTACATCAGTACTAAGCCATATCGGTTGTGTTTTACTGTAAGCCTTATCTCCCGCGGTTTAAACATAGGGATCGGGTGTTATACGATAGATACAACCCCAGATATAATGGCGACCTCTACTTTCACAGCTGATAACGGCGCCACCGGTTTTCAAGAAATTTATCTGAGAGCCAGCTTTAAAAAAACTACATCCGAATTGGTCATTCGTTTGAGCGCTAAGATACTCAATACATTTATTGCATTCCACATTTTACAGATGTTGTTGTACAATCATAGGTAGGGTATACTATACATGTTTATGGACGTGGAAATTGATGGTAAATTGGCTACTCCAGCAGAAAGTTTTTCAATCTTAAAACACGATACTACTTATAGATATGATAGTTAATTAAGTACATAGGTAATGTAACGTCTCTCGAAGAGCCCAAGGATGCGTCAGCACGTGCAACAGTTCATCTAAGTTGCCTTAACAAAGTGGTAATTGATGGTTAATTGGCTGTACATTAAAAATTAATGGTTAATTGGCTACATGATACATGAGTGAGGGTTATTTTACACGTCGGTAATATGGAGTGAATCTATTAGCGCTTCGAACAAGATCATTACAGAGATGACGCAAGAAACTCCAGCAGAAAGTTTTTCAATCTTAAAACACAATAATAGGTACTTAAAAGTAAATAGTAGTACAAGGTAATAAAGTAATAAATAATCATTATTAAATCTACCACAAGTTAAATAATTTCAAATGGAAGATGAATAAAATAACACTAAACTAAAAATAATGACTTGCAATTAGGAAAGCAATACGACGAGGTCTCTACATAATGTCAAGAACTACTAGAATAATTAACTAAACAACAAGCCCTTGCGAACGTGAACAAACCTGACCCCACAAACAGTTAAACTTGTAACACCCCTGTGTTTGCGATGGAGGATAACAATATATTTTAAGTTGGTTTCTTACTTTGTTAATATTGAACGAGGCGGGCGAGGGAAGGATAGTCATAGTCGTAGTAACAGTCATAGTGAGTCAGGATACTCGTAGATCGAACGTAGCGTTGTATTTGTACACATGACACGTGTGTTGATCATTTAGGGAGTAAGGTGACCCGACGGTCGGGTTGCAGTCGAAAGATCCGGCGGCAACTGGATGACGAACCCGAGACCGGAGACAATGGAGCGCAGCGAGGCCTATACTCAGCATTGGGTGATATCAGAGCTGAACCTACACCTAGTTATTACCTAATATAATTCTTAGAAAACGCAAGAGTTTTTTACAAAAACATCCGAATGTCATAATAATAAAATACGACCTCGACGGATAAATTGCTAATAAAAATAATCAATAAAAACGCCCATAAATGTTATTAGCTGTAATCCTACTTAGTTTTTTCAGCGGCCCGCCGGTCCGTCAGGGTTAAGTACCGCACTCATATCCGTGCGGATCCGGTTCTTACTGGGTTGGGATTTTTATATTTCATGCAATTCTTTGGTCGTAACTCCATGTTTGTTATGTTAACTGGGTGTTTGTTTTAATCGGCACTTAACAATATCCTCGCGAGCGCCGGAGCGGGTGCTTTCCGTCTGGGTTGCTCTCGGACGTGCTCCTCGACGCGCCGGAGGCCGAGGTGCGCACGCGCCTGCCACTCGGCGCTCATGGTTCTAAACATCAAAAACACGCATTCAACTTATGTTCGAATCGCAACTATCTAGTTTATAGATTTTATTTTACTTCAAATGGTTTGTTTATCGAAATGAAGTAAAGCAAATCCGTTAGAACCAGTTCCCGTTATTGGAAAATGGATTCGATTAGATTGTATTCCTGTGATATAAGAATTTAAGAACTGATCTGACGATGCAGTCGTGAGCTGTGCTAGAGTAGACCGGCCGGTTCCGAATTTAGACCCGTTAGTTTGATCTTGTTCTGCTGAACAAACAGGTGATGACTGTAAAAAAGAAGTACAGTCGTCAACAGAAGACTGTCTCAAAAACGCAGTTTTTAACTGAATTATATTTTGTGCAGGTTGTGTCCTGTCGGATTATATCTTGTAGATTTTTAACCAACTTCTAAAAAGGAGGAAATTCTATGTTCGGGTGTAGTTGCGTATGTTTTTTTATGTGCACTGATTTCTTTCTTTATGTTTTGGTTTAATAGGACATATTTCGCTATGAAAACCTGCAAAACTGATACAAAAGTATACTCGTACCTACATACACACTTACTAGATAACCAGATCAGTTGAAGTCTATGGCATGGCGTTTATGTTTGAGAACGCAAATGGCTTTGGTTCTTCCCACCACGTGGCACGGTGCTTGTTTACTTCTCCTTACCATAAATAAAACTGGGCTGTACACAGGTCCTCGGGTCGACAAAAACACGTTTCTCGTCAAGTTAGCTCGGACTTCCTCAACAGCATACCTGCGGGTTTGAGACTGGAGCCGAACAAAAATACTAGGTGACACGTAAGACGTAATACAAAATGTTATTTTCCGAATCTACTCATGATTACGATCAACTATTAATATGGGAGCAACTTCGAAAACGTAAACACGAAATCGACGTCTCCATACAAATTGTGAAACCAGCTGATTGCTTTTAGTATGGGAGATTCAATTTTTTTCTACCGATTTCGATATTAGTCCCGTGGTAAAAATTGATCGTACCTATCACACAAAATTAAAAGCAATTTTCCGATCATCCGATCACCGAATAGCTCTTAAATTATCATTATATGTACAGTAAAGGAAATAGATTCCTAGGCCTTATGTCACAGTGACGACGTAGTCAATTAAAACGTAAGAGACTTCTCATGATTTTATTTAGTGTCACATTGACATAGGTAAGAAGTCCAAAATGGTTCAGGATTCAATTTCCTCGACTGTACGGTCACGAGCGTTAATTTGGGACCCATTTCAAGAAAAATATATGCTTGAAGTCGTCAATGTCATTAGCAGGGGTCGGACAAAACGTGCGGATGACGTAAAAATGACGTACCTAATCTTGCACACAGGATGATGTTTGTATTTTAACATCCGTGTGACATGTAGTAACGAAGAAGTAGTAATGAAGTAACAAAATAAATCCATAGTTTTAATAATACAGGTGGTAGGGTGATGTAGTGAATAAAATAAATTTCACGAAACTTGTTACCATAAGGTACGATTATTTAAAATTACATACATACATACATTATATCACGCCTGTTTCCCAGAGGGGTAGGCAGAAACCACTTCTTTCCACCTGCTACGATCCTGACAAATATCTTTCGCTTCTTCCACATTCATACATCGAGTCATGCATGCACGTCGGTTTCGGGTACTTAAGATGTTTGGTTGTCTCCAAATGTCTTTTAATATTGCTTACCTTCGTTGGTATATCTTTATTACAGCAAGAGCAGTATACGTGTTTGTCACGTACCTCCAAAAACGGAAAATTGCCACAGTATTCGAGTAAAGATGACATTTTACAGCGTTTTTTTATACATTAGTAAATATAGATTTTAGCTAAATATAATTGTGAATATACAATAGCTAAACAATAACGAAGTCAATTTATTGTTCATCTGATTGACAATGTCAGTCAAAAACGTACTTACTCATTTCAAGTGGCGATATCGTTTAATAAGGAGGTTGATAAATGATAAGTGATAATTGTTTATACATACATACATAAACTCACGCCTTCATTCTTCAGAGTGGGGTAGGCAGAGCTACAGAATTACCAAGCACCCTTAAATAAGTTGTTGATAATTCTGTAACCACGTTTTGCATAATCAGGTTAAGATGTTTACCGGTGTATTAGTGACAGGTTGCAAATCCATGATTGATTATGAAAATCAAAAACACTATTTGAAATCATCCTATAAGTGGTTTGACGTCATCCGCACGTTTTGTCCGACCCCTGGTCATTAGAGATGTTAAGTAATCTTTTAGAAAAGTCAACCTTATTCTTGTAGAAAATGTCAGATTGACTTTGGACCTAAGGTGGGTGCCAAATTAAATCTCGTGACTGTACTTACACCTGTTCTTATCTTTTTTTTTATTTGTCGGTCCGTTAAGAAAAGATTGAAGTCAATTTTTGCTACAGTTTTGTGCCAAAAATACCTTAAATGAAAGGACATAATCTAACAAATCATAAAGGAACACTCTCACGACTAAGTAGACTTGATCGTTTCTTGAGATACTGGCGACTGAAGTGATGTGGCTGATGTGTACTAAAAACCATCTAATATCTAATCTAATCTATCTAATACAAATAACTTTAAATATAAGATCTATCGGTGAGAACCTTTAATTGGCTTTTTGTTAGGTATTTTAATTTCTATCTTGTTTTATAAGCTGTTGGATCTCCAATAAATCATAAACAAATAAATAGAAACTACTTGTTGTTTTCCGATAGGTATAGTTTTTTGAAGTAACAGTTTTGGAACCCTTCACGGAGCATGGTTTGACATGCTCTTACCCGGTTTTTTTTTTAGTGTTAACCTTGATAAACCCTACCGCTCCCAAACCAAAATCCTAATTCCACAATCCTACTGCCTCTGGGTGGAATTTTGAGGTAGTTTACCCTGTGATAGTTACTTCAGTTACTTGCATAATATTTTTCCTTGTTCTCTGTAATTAAACATTAGTAATGAAACGTTTGAGTTATGAGACATATGATGAGGCACAAATTCCGTGGAAGATGGATTGGTAATGCGGTCGGAGTAGGTACTTACGCAGTGTTTTACAGCGGTTTGTACCTAGTTGGTGCCGCGTCGGCCACGCTCGCCATAACTAATTAATCGGATGCCAATACACGGAAAATTGGTCAAGGAAAATATACGCCGTCGAATGCTAATTACGATCTGCCCACAATGCACTAAGTACTAGTTATTCTATCTAGCGAGTCTGTCATACGAATAAATAAATAGATAAGTCTACCAACCTTAATGTACCTAAATGTTGTAAATGGGATTTTTGGAAGGGGCTACCATAGAACCTATACACACCATAGGCCTAACAGTTTGTTTGCCGATACTGGTCGGCCAGTTCAAGTTCCCAACTAACCGCGTGATGACAAATCGCCCGTGCTCCCCATAAATCAAGCTAAACCGTCACGTCGACAACTGAGCGACGTGTGTCCGACAGCGACCAGCGATTAGCTTTGTGGTGCGCGTGCGCCGGTGATGCGCCGGACGTGCGCGGCGGCCGAGCGCAGGATTACCACTTTAGAAGCAAGCCACATTGGAATTACGCTGGAACACATAGGAAAGATAAAAGAACACATGCTTAAGGTAAGCATAACTTACAGAAAATCTAGGATTCGGATAGCTTACAGCTACTTTAGCTTAAAACTTAAGATACATCGTTTCGTTCCCGGTGCTCGCACGCAATTGTACGTACAGTCGGACAAAAATATATGTATGTATATTAATTTTAACACAACTTTCTATGAAATACTCTAAAGTCGACCCTTGAAATTGACAGACGCATTTTAACCACCTTATTCAGACTTCATCTGCGTAGAATTACTTATTCGGACATTCAAAGATGCGAGGGATTTCGACTTTGGATATTCCCTAGAGAACTTTTAAATTTGGCATTACAAGTACCTAACCCATGTGTTAATCCAGGGTATAAGCTATATCCATTCCAAATTTCGTCCAAATCCGTCCAGCCGTTGCAGCGTGAAGCAGTAACAAACAAACGCAAATAAACTTTTGGCTTTTTTTTTTTATGGCATAGAGAAGACATACGAGCACACAGGCCACCTGATGGTAAGTGGAAACTGTGACCCATAGACATTCGCAAGACTGCAATGCAATCCTAAGACTGCAAATGCGTTGCCAACCCTGAGGACTAAGATGGAATGCCTCTATGCTAGTGATTTCACCGGCTTGTTTTATCCCCAAACCGGAACACAATAGTGTGAACACTGCTGTTTGGCGGTAGTAGCGGATGGTGGTAGCGATCCGGACGGACCCTGCACAAGGTCCTACCACCCGCAAATTAATTAGATTTATAATATTAGTAGGATAACGTGCCAACGAAATCTATCTTAGGGCCACAGACCACATATTTGGTCGACTACATTGTATATACAATGTAGTCGACCAAATATGTGGGCTGTGGCCTATTTTGCTACAAGTCATGTCTGTCTGTGCCAGACTTATTTTGATCTGACTACGGCTTGCTTCAAAAGAAACCGCGGCCTGTTTCTGTCCTTCTGTATCCGCCCACAATCTTTTGAACACATTTTCACTTTCAAATTGGATTTGAAGTTTTCGGTGAATTTGCAAGACTATGTTAAAAAGACTTGCGTCGACCCTCGATGAGGGGATAAGGGCAAGGAGATGATGATGATGACTTGTGTCTTCAAATAGTAAAAATAATGTATTTAGTTTACTTACTTGAAACTCTTGTGCTTTTATGCACAGTCGAGTTCATATATATGTACTTTAGTACCTTGTCACTTTAATCGCTGTGACAATTCATGAATAAAAATCTGGGGGACAATGTTACACCAATTGACCTAGTCCCAAACTAAAGCTCTAGACTTGTACTATGGGTACTAGACAACGATATAAATACTTATATTGCAGTTTAAACATGACGTTAAATGGACAAGGTACTAAACTGTACACATATACAGGGTGTTCGGCACATGGACCGTCAATTTTTTTTTGGGATATTGTTGTGGTTATTTGTTATCTTTTCGCCCTTGGATTTAGGGTCATAAGGGTCACGGTTTTAGAGATATGATTTGTTAAATGTTTTTTCTCAAATTTTCCGAAATTCCTCCTATAAACGTTCGTAACTTTTTTATTAATGCGTGTTACAGAAAAATATGTTGTATTTAAAACTGGTTAATACATGCTAGTTCAAATACTAATAGTCTTTATTCTAATTGATAGTCTCAAAGGGACGTACGAGGTTTTTTATTTCACAAATTTACTATTTGTGTGAAAAAAAACCAACTTCAAAATTCAATTATTAAAAACCTAAATACAATTTTGGGGTTCATTTTATTTTAAAAACTTCTCTAACTAATTACCTTTCTAACGATGTGCTACACATTAATAAAAAGTAAACGAGAATATCCACATTTTCAAAAAAAAGTTCGAGAGCACCTAGATAACTCGTTTCCTAACTCGTGGATAGGCAGAAGTGGCCCGATATCTTGGCCCGCAAGATCTCTAGACCTAACGCCCTTAGACTTTTGTCTGGGGACGGGCAAAATAACTAGTTTATGTAACGGAAGTGCCTACGCAATTTCTCAAGTATTTTTTAAATAAAACTTCATTTCAATACTTTACAAGTACTGAAGCGAAGTTTTATTTAACAAATAAGGCGCTAGGTCTGGAGATCTTGCGGGCCAAGGAATCGGGCCGCTTCTGCCTATCCACCAGTTAGGTAACGAGTTATCTAGGTGCTCTCTAACTTTTCTTTGAAAATGTGGATATTCCCGTTTACTTTTTATTAATGTGTAGCACATCGTTAGAAAGGTAATTAGCTAGAGAAGTTTTTAAAACAAAATAAACCCCAAAATTGTATTTAGGTTTTTAGTAATTGAATTTTGAAGTTGGATTTTTTTCACACAAACAGTAAATTTGTGAAATAAAAAACCTCGTACGTCCCATCGAGACTATCAATTAGAATAAAGACTATTAGTATTTGAACTAGCATGTATTAACAAGTTTTAAATACAACATATTTTTCTGTAACACGCATTAATAAAAAAGTTACGAACGTTTAAAGGAGGAATTTCGGAAAATTTGAGAAAAAACATTTAACAAATCATATCTCCAAAACCGTGACCCTTATGACCCTAAGTCCAAGGGCGAAAAGATAACAAATAACCCCAACAATATCTCAAAAAAATTGACGGTCCATGTGCCGAACACCCTGTATATGAACTCCACTGTACCTACGAGTATGATTATAATTATAATTATAACATATACTTCACTCTGTCAGAATAATGTAAATGAAGTCCGGAAAGAGCACCGGTTTTAAATCAATGCTCAAATAAAACAACAAATAGAATTATAAGCAAATGTCAGGGTAAACAATAAAATAAAAAGGTTATTCTGTTACATAACAATAAGAATAATTAAGATAATTTAATTCATAATAAAAACTTCAAAACATGAGGCAAGGACGTTTTTTGAATACTACCAGCGTTGAAATGCCCAGATTTCTGCACTTTCCGAAGGTCTACTCCTATAAACTATAATAACAATAAAGTTGAGTTTCCTATAAGTTACATATGACTTGACATCTCTAATGACAATTCAAGCATGTCTTTCTTGGAATGGGTCCCAAATTAACGCTCGTGACCATACTTTTACTCAGTCGAGAGTTCGAACACTGGTTTTCAAAATAAGGCCCCAAAAGCCAGCCGCGGGCCTTCAGGGTCCAGCCAGCCAACTGTCGCTAATTGTTCCCATCTGAATTCCACATGGATAACTACCTTATAGCAATAATCCGTTAGTAGCTACCAGTAGCAAGCAACAAATACATAAATAGGATCCAGTTGTAACAATTAGGTACATTATATTAACGAGGAGGCGATTAGCTACCGACTAGGTATTCTCTCGCTCAAGAAACGAACAATAGATATAGATCCCGTGTCAACAAACGAGACACAAATATCAATAGTTGATCACTGGCTATTTACACTGCCGGCGAGAACTTTCTCTCCGACAAAAGATACATATCCCGTGTCAATAAAAGAGACGCATAATACTCGTAATAATAGTTGGTCGCTGTCTCTACTCGCTTTCTCGCTCATCGTCGGCGGTGGGACAAAGTTCCTTGTCCTCACTAATTGTCACCAGAACCACGAAAAAAAATCATCTGCTCATTAACCGGCCGTTGCATAATTACCACTGATGTCATCGGTACTCCTCGCGACATGCGCCGGCGTCGCAGGTCAAATAGCCAACAATAATTAGCAAGTTTTCGAAACGCTGTGACCCCTGTTAGACGCGCGCGGCGTGCGGCCCCTCGAGCGGTTACTCTTCACCAGTGTTGAGCTCGGACACTTTCGATGTTATAAGTCAACTACTCTGGCTTTAAGACAATTCGGGGATTCATCACGCTACTCCTCCTGATAGAAATATGTCGTCAAAACATATGTTATCATTGTTTTCACAATGATTGCCAAAATTTGCGTCCAATGCGGCACATACTCGTAGCATCATCCATGGGGGAGCTGTGTAGTAACTAACAAAGCTCTAGCGACAAGCATGAAGGATTGAATCCTGATGGTAATTTTTCCATATCATCATTATTGTAGTATCAAAATGGGACGTTTCCTATCTTAATACCGCGGAAGTTGGTAACTACAATTTTTTTTAACATTTTAAACTTCAATTACACTGGCTTTACGTAAAATCAAACATGCTTGACCACTAGTTTTGTAGATACTAGTTGTGACTCCGGGGTTCAAGATGCAGCGGTTCGCCTGAGCTCGACATCGAATGAAACGAGTCAGGTAATAACACCGGTCGTGCGAGTAGGTGTCGCCTCGACGCAATTTGCAAGTCGATGGGCACCGTAATGTAAAGTTTACGATTTATCATAAAACTGAATAACTGTCAAAGCTGTGGCGCAACCCGACCCGCGGGGGCTGCGCGCTCCACGCAACGACGCGGGGTGACGAGCACTGCGATGTACCACATAACATACCTTACAACACCACTAAGCTTTGTAAGCTTTTTTATCAAGGGTTAGCTGGAAGAAATCTCTAGAAGTTTTTAAATAAGTTCACATTTGTACTTGTTTTTTGTAGATTGCCGGTTTTTTGCATTCCTTTTTTATTCTTGCACAGTAAAGAGTATACATAAATACAAATACATAGCTTAACCACAAAACTAGTGTCGTTACCTTTGAACTTCACTTTGACCCCAGTAAGGCCAAATATTTAAGTGATGAGGATGAATATTTTTATACAATCTTGGATAATAATTATGTACCTATTTACATCGTGTCGTGTCTTCTGTGAGATCGTTATCATCCCGGGAAAAGGTACCGGAGCTAAGACCCTGCAAAATGCTTTTGCCCGTCTGCGCAAGTCTTAGTTAGTTAGTCAAGTATAACTTTTACTGTATTCCAGAATTCTAGGACGTCTCGGGATCAACGAGACTCCCCTTACTAAGGACGCGTCGTTCCCGATAGCGGTACGACGCCCCGGACCCTCTCAGCACGAGAAGGGTCTGCATGCGCAGGAGAGGAATACCTTAATTAAGAACCGCTTACAAACCATGAAGTTGTACTTATCTTCAATGAGCACACCCAATCTTAACGCTAGCAAAAAAAAAGTACATGTGGAGGAAACGACGCCTCGAAGCGGAAAATAAACTGTTAAAAACAAGATTAGAATCAAAGCAGCGAGTGAAGACCTTCGCCACGGGTCAAGATCACCAGCCGGTAGAAAAACGCGAGTTGCATAAGAAGTCTTATTGTGCTGATCGAGAGGTCTGGAGAAGATGCATAGTGGAACGTTAACACTACATCACCGTGTGGAGTTGACTAAGCGAACGACGCTATAGACCCTTACCTTACTTCTATATATTTTGTCAGTTTTCCAAATGGCAAACGTTACTGTTTGGCATCTTATCAAGGGCTCGTGTGACGAGATGTTTGTGAGAACGGTATCGTTATCAACAATGCTTAGGATTGATGAAGCTGCCGGACGGAAGTATCGAGCGTTTTTGTCATTTCCATATATTTGGTCAGTGTTCAACCATACCAACCAACCAACCATAAACCAACCAACCAACCATAACCATATTTTACGTTAACGTTTAGCATTCTGTCTAGAGCCAAGTTCTATATGTAGGTATTCAGTAAAGGCTCGTTCGCCTGTGACGTGACGTCTGCAGCAAACACGCACATTCAGGGGGTGTTATTCTCTTAAACAACTCCTTTTCAATTCGTCGACGAAGTACTCACCAGCAAACTAACCTATCCCCATGAGCTCGGAGGGACTCAAGGCAGATTACTAACGCTTTTTCGAGCTACTTCGTTGGTGAAACCGGAAACCAACCGAAGAAACATGCTTTAAAATTTTTATAATTTGTCAACGAGTTGAAAATTGTAATGTTTCTGAGAACAATGTCCCATGACAGACGGTAGTCATGTCATAGGGCTATCAGTCGCCGCCAAGCCAGTTTCGGTGCATTATAGTCTAACTGCTCCGTTCAACTTACCAAAAAATAACCAAAATTAATATCATAAATATGAGGAAGGTTTCAGTTATAGAATAGAATAGAATCATTAATTTCGAGTAAATTTACACTCATATATTGTTAGTAGTTCCTTAATCCTAATTGTTAGTAACAAATTACAAATTACACTAATTGTAAGGGGCATGTAGCCAACAACAATGACGCATGTAAGGGCAGTCTTCTCTGCTCCCTATCATGCTGAGGATGACATTGGGGCTGGCCCGCACGCGGCGCACCAAGGACGCGGCAGGGATGCTCTTATGTTGCCAAACCACCCAGAAGTAGGAGCTCCGCCATTGCGCAAGTCCAAGAGCCTGTTAATTTCATATTCAAATGGAAATTATTGGTCAGTTGGACAAAGCAGTTGGACCACTGCCCCGAAAGGGACAGGCCGTGGGAGGGCCGGCTAATGGCGGACAAGCTATAAACTTCACGAAGGTAGTAATAAAGTGTACTTACTTGTTTACACTGTTCATAGACAGCATTTGTGTTTAGAAAATTCCATTCACAGATTGTAAAACATTTATGAACAGAGCTCTCGAATTGCCCACTTTTCCCAGTCTTCTCCACGCCATATCTGCGAAACGATTTAAGTTCGAGTAAACGACCATTTAAAAACCTTATCGCTTTTATCTCTTGGAAATTTCGTAAGGTAATTCAAACGTGATGTCAATGCGACATGGTCATAAATTTATTATTTACCCAAGCACTGTGACGGTTACATAACGGTCCTAGCAAACAGCCTCTCGCAAATACCAGGTTTCCCGCCGCGCTGTTTGCCATTTTCAGCAAACATGTTTGTCGTTTGTATTGACACGCTCGCGCACAAATAAAAGGCTTACTCCCAGTACGTTTCCAGCGGTAAATGTACATTCAATTTTATCTAGCAGTAAGATTTAGGACGTTCGAATTAGTTACCTACTCAAATTATTTTGTTTCGTTGTAGAGAGTGAGGCGGTAATAAAACAGGCTAGGTAAATGTTGAGACACATGCAAATCTCGAAACAACCATCGCCCATAGGCCTCAGAAGACAGTTTCTTGCCAATAGTCTTCACCATGCTTTGAAAAATATGCACACATCCACAAATGAACGTATATCTACCGGAGTTCAGAAGTCGTCATCAACTCGAGATGCAGTAACGTTATCCAATAACCTCCGAAAAGAAAGTGCGTTTAGTGAGTGCTTATCCCAGTTGATTTAGCATGACCATTCGATTCCGCTGCATTAAGTAACGCATTCCTGTGCAGTTGCACGATAGAGTGTTTACAACCGCTCACGCTGTGACTTCACTTCACTTGCATATAATCACGCAGGCTGGGAAAGGTTAATTTGTTGCACGGCACGTTTGTAGAACGTAGAAGTTGTAGTCCGGAGTTTATCCATTATTTACGCGCTTTTAATATGGTTCAATCTCCACGAGAGACGTAACCACAAGGACCGCGTTCACGTTAGTTGGTTAGTATGTTTAACCGTTCGACCTGCAACCGGCAATACTTGTATATATTTGCTAGTCGCTCAGCACCTCTTTTGTTAAAGACAGATCGAGAGAAAGGGACGATGTTAACTCAACTTTAAAATTGAGTCCAACGGAAAGACCTAGAAAATAACACACAGGCTCATGTGAACGCGAATGTATTAATCCAAATTTGGATCTAGATTTATGCGTGTGTCTATTACATTATAATAGTAAGGACAGACGGACGTAACGAGATAGCCGCCGGGTGTGAGCGCGCCCGGGTAGCGACCGCAGCCACAATGGCCGGCATTGGCGGCGGCGGCCGCGGTCGGCGCGCACGCATCTATTATAATACGCAATTAGCTACATGTTAACATACCGGGACAGTCGCACCGGCGCGCTGTCGCGGTCACTCACACCTCCGGTCCGAAGGACCACGCAAACACCGCCTTGAACTATGACGCAGCCTTGGACACTTACCACCCTTTATAGGGTACAATATTGTCTCATAACGAAAAGTTTTAAGATATAGATTATTATATCCAAATTTGGATCTAGATTTATGCGTGTGTCTATTACATTATAATAGTAAGGACAGACGGACGTAACGAGATAGCCGCCGGGTGTGAGCGCGCCCGGGTAGCGACCGCAGCCACAATGGCCGGCATTGGCGGCGGCCGCGGTCGGCGCGCACGCATCTATTATAATACGCAATTAGCTACATGTTAACATACCGGGACAGTCGCACCGGCGCGCTGTCGCGGTCACTCACACCTCCGGTCCGAAGGACCACGCAAACACCGCCTTGAACTATGACGCAGCCTTGGACACTTACCACCCTTTATAGGGTACAATATTGTCTCATAACGAAAAGTTTTAAGATATAGATTAGTGTTTAAAATAATGAAATTGAACGCTGGCCTTCGACGTTCTGAGCTAAAAGGCCGACCTCGGGCGGTAATCGATTACAACTTAGAAACAAATTGATGGTGTCCTACGGTGCTAACATGTTTTACACAAAATACATTTGCAAAAGGATTGCTACATGCGGAGCGAATTAGAAACAAGATGGTCTAAAGCGGCTAGCATCTTGAGTGTGTGAGGGTTTACTTTTCCACGGTAGCGGGTAAAGTCAAATAAGGTCTTTCGAACCTGGTGAGGTGAAGACTCCCTTCTTGCCCAGCAATTAAGCCGTTTTGCCTTTAAGAAGAAAGTTCCCATTTATTTTGCAATTAGATTTGAATCATCTCACAGCCGTCTTCTTTCTACCGTCGGACTCACGGACACACCGCAGGATAAGAACAGAATAGAATAGAATAGAAATAGGTTGATTTATTGTCAAAATTTTACACAATGCATATAACACAAAAAGAAAACCAATAATGCAGTATAACAAAGTTTCGAGTATCAAATAGTGACAAATAGGGTACCGCTCATCATGATGACGTGCCGTGGCGGATCACGAGATCACGACCAACGACGCTGTTTTTCAGTGGTCCCTATTTGAATGACTTCGCGAAAACCAGTGTACTATCAGCCCAATGGAACCCTGACCCACCATAGTACGGTGTCACAGTGACATTATAAAACCATTTGTTTGACACTTCTTATGACTTGAATCATAACGTCTCTATGACACAGTTCTATGGTAAAATAATACAATCCGGGCTCATACTAGAGTGCCACTCAGCATTGGAGTTGATAGGTTCAAATAACCAACTCACGCTACAATGGATAAAGGGGCATAGTGGATCTCTAGGTAACGATGCAGCTGACCAGCTGGCCAGGAGAGGATCGGACCGCCCAGCGATCGGTCCCGCTCCAGTGCTTCCATTAGCATTTAACCAGCTAAGGTCATGGTTACGTCACAGAACACTCGAACAACATGCCAATCAATGGGCAAATACCAGTACATGTAGACAATCAAGGGAAACTGTGCCACACCCGGACGCGCGTCTAACTAAGCGTCTCCTATCACTAGATAGACATGCCCTACGAACAATTGTAGGAAACATTACTGGTCACTGCTTGCTTAACAAACATTTGTATGTTCTAGGTATGACCGACAGCCCCCTATGCAGGGGATGCCTGTCGGCCGACGAAACAGCCCCCCACGTAATCCTGGAATGCGTAGGTGTAGCCGCTCAACGGACTGAAATCCTCAAGACACCGAGGTCACTCCGAGAAGCCTGTGGAGATACCAGGAGGATCCTGCGCTTCTGGTCGGAGTTAGGCTGGCTAGACTACTAGCCGGTACGTACCCCTACGCACAATGGCCCGACATACACGGGCTAAGTGCGGAAAAAGGAGTCCATCACCATACCATACCATACCATACAGTTCTATGGTGGGTCAAGGTTCCAATGGTCTGATAGTACAAACCTACTTAAAGATTATCACAATATTCCACCCAAACATTAAAAAGAAAAGAACAAAACCAATTAAAATACGCAACCAAAATATCCAAACAATGGAAATTTCAGGGTGAACTTATCTCTTTAGGGGATCTCTTCCAGTTAACCTTCGAGCGATTGAAAAATAAATAATGACGACAATGAAATAAGTACAACACTAAATTAAATTGCTACATTATGAAGATAACCTTTTCCAACGAATAAGCCCTCGGCATCATCCTCCATAATGCGTAGATAACTAATGGAAAAGTGTGTGAAATGCGCTTCGGACGTCTGCATTTCCGACTGCATGCAATCTGAACCTATTTAAAGCCAGGGAGAATAGGCATCTCCTGGGTGAGCGCGCAGGAGTTAGTCAAGGGCAAACAAATATAGTTATTATAAATTAAATAAAACTTGTTTTCTGATTGCGCTATCTTACCTGTGTGGTTTTGTGCTTATCTTGATATAAATATATTTAACATTAATTGATATGTATCTAGTGTAGGTAAACCTCTATGTTGCCCCGCCACTACAATCTCAATACTCAATTATTTGTTGCATTTCATAAAATTATACATAGGTGGTATTTAAATTAACTTTAGAGCGTCGGTTGCCTAGGGGCTCTGGGGGTTGACTCGTGATCGTAAGGTACCGGTTGGAACCCCCGCGGTCACCATGTACCAAAGAGTTTTTCTAACTTAAGTGCATTACCCGATGGTCTTACGGTGAGGGAAAAACATCGTGAGGAAACCTGCACATTCGAACAACTGAGTGTGTAAGAGGGTAATTGCACAGAAGATCGTAAAGGGTCGAATTGTATCCCAAGGGCCCATCTGTAGATTTAATAAGATAAACTAATTTAAAAGTTCTGAGGTCACTATGGACCCTGAAGGGCACAGCAACATAAATCTAATAAATATTTTTGCCCAGAGCTTAACTGGTAGAAAATGCCTGACGGCATTATGTTCACCTTTTGGATTTAAGTCTACTATTTTGTGCAATAAATTATTAATAAATAAGAATAACAGACCATTGTGTTCTGACGATGGCGTAAGGCTAATATTCCGTGCTCGTTCAGATGGCACCCTTCGTTGCCCAAGCCGTCCAAGCGCCGTTCAGCGATAACTGCGTTGTTTGTCAATCGCCACGCACCATGACGAGGTCCATGGGGCATTGCCCAACTCTGGACCCCGGATACGCTTCGCGCAACCTCTCACAGCTCGTCGACTCATATTTTACAAAAAATAACAACGCATCGCAAAATGAGTGAAGTTAAGTAGAAGTGCCGCAAGGAACAACAAATTTTGCACTTTTAACCAAACATTGGCCACAAATATGGTCCTGAGTATGAGCGGCTAACCTGACATACAATTGGAAGATCAAAACGTTGCAAAACCAGTCAAGTGCGAGTCACACTCACGCGCCGAGGGTTTTGTATCGCCGTATAAGTATTATTACGTAGCTACAATTCAAATACAAAACATTGATTTCGACCAACTGGGATCATATTTAAGTTAGTAATCATTTCTTAGCCTAAAGTTAGCAAATATTATAACCTAATTATAAATACGGTATAATAAAATAAAAATAAAAATCAAAGTAAAAGCAGGGACTACAGCACTTAAAGCTGTGAAAAAGCATTTTGTAAAAAAGCTAAAAGCGTAATAAAGCATTTTGACTGAAAACTCCACTTGACCGGCCTTTTAAGTCGACCGATTTCGAGTGTGTATGTCTATTTCTTTGGCGCGCTCTGCAGCCTAAACACCATAATTTTGAACCAAACAGCGCATTGAGCATGTCACCGTGTTGATCGCTCATTCCAGTGATCATTCAGAGTAGAAACCATAACAATATCAAACAATAACGATGTGTTTTAGCGGCTCGCACGACTTTCTTCGCTTCGTGACCTGCGGTTTCTAATGACCGCGCCGCCGTCGCCTCCTGGCCGCCTCCGCCGGGCTGGGCTAGGTGCCCATACCTACCCCACGTGGGCCACATGCAACATGCAACATGCAACGCCGAGGCGACGTGCCCCGTAGTGCGTGTCCGTCTCGCCGGACAGGTTGTTTAGACTGAATGTACCCATGCTGTAGGATTATAATGGTACATAATAATGATGTTAAACGAAAGTCGGCAAAAGTAATACTCTGCTAAATTATATGCTTCAAAATACATGTAAGTATAAGGTAGTGTAAAGTCGAGCTCATAAATATGTGTTCATTTTAGTACCTTTACACTTGAATCACTGTGACAATTAATATATGACAGTCTAAACATGACATTAAACCTATACAATACAATACAATACAATACAAATACTCTTTATTGAACACCAAAAGAAAACAAAACACGGAACAGTACATTTTAACTATAGGTATACAACAGGCGGTCTTACCAGGCCTTAGGCGGTCTTAGGCGGTATACTATGACAGATAAGAGTAACCCGTCTCAAAAGATCAGATGTTCTATGAACCTCTGTTCTTTATAGGAATTTAATAACTCTCTTTCTGACACAGTCGGGTAGAAACTAACTGCTGACGCGAGCACAGATATAAAAGTCTCCAACTTAATGAACGACTAAGTTTTTTGCTTTATAAGTATTCCTGTAAAATTTGATAACTACCTACGTTTTGATTAGTAGTTAAAATTGAAAAGTCATGTTTGTAGGTACTTTTTTTTTTAGGATAACACAAGTTTTGCTAATTTCTACATCCAGTACCTATATGTACAGTACCTAACGAAAATGTTAAGCACTTTAGTGCACTGTCATAATTAACTTCAACCTGAACATTGAATGACAAGTATAATATAACAATGGCAGTCACAATGACAAGGTGCTAAGTATGCTTAACATTTTATTGGCCGACTGGACTGTACCTACCTGTCTACCTAAAATTAAAATGTAAGTAGCGCCTGCAGAAAAATAATTGCTAAGTGATCAACTTCCTTTTCTAGAATTCTAGACAGGCGTTATAATGAATGACCCTACATACTACCTCCCACTACCACATGTGGTACTGCTGCCGCGATCAATTCTCCGCGTAGAGCGAGCGAAGGTGTGCTCTCCATCGTCGTGACATGATGTAGAGAACTTTGCCTACATTACTGACGAAGGCCTCTGCCACGGTTGCATTATGGTTAACTTTTGAATCTTTTATATATAAGTACCTAATAAGAACTGAGCTATCAATCTTAGAACTATAGATTACGGACAGAACTATGGACCATCTGCTAACCTAAAATTACTATAATTATTAATTACTTATGTTATGACCTAAAATTTCTAACGCGCCGGTCGTGATATTTTTAAATGTTTTTTTATACAGATAGGTACTCGAAGTCGTAACGTTCCTAAGACATCAAACTTATCTTCACACCTCTATGCCACTAACAATAAGGTTCGGTTCGCGACCTTAACATAATGTTCAACGCCATTGGTGATGTCGTCGCCCGATCGTATAATTTGCCAGATCATGCGATTCCTAGGCAAGGTAAGGTTAGGTTAGGTTAGGTTAGGTTATCACGTCGGAGTGTTCTTTTCTTACGACGCCTTATGGATAGTTACATGAAATAAAAAATAAAAATAAACATTTTTGATTGGGATTTACGATTTTTATTTCTAAACACCTTGCAAGAACTGCATGGATTGTTTCAAAAAATAAATTTTCCTTATTTACCTACTCATGAACTTTTTTCAATAAATTCTACTCTTTTTGGCCGAAGGTTTAGGAAGATCAGAACCGACCGCCGGCTTTCGGCGCGGGCGCAGCTGCAGCGGCGGCGTCCAGTGATAGTACAGCTTGTCGCGGAAGCCGACGCCGCTGGGCCGGAAGTAGTTGCCGGGGAACTGCACCGCCACGGGCTCGAGACGCAGCACACCATCACTGAACATCGTGAACATCTCATTGGCAGAACACATGTCTGGGAGCTGGCAGCGCACAAACCCGAGTGTGCGGTGCCGACGCAGCGTCACCAGCTGGTCCACATCCAGCGGCATATCCAGGTCGAGGACGCGCAGGCGGCAAGCGTCCGCCAGCTGCATCACGCCGCGCCCCGTTAGCTGGCAGCGCCACGCCTCCAATACCTCCAGCCGCGGCAGCATTGCCAAGGCTTGTATGTGCTCGTCACCTAACGCGCCGCCGCTCAACACCAGTTCCTCGAGTCCGTGCGGTAACCGATCTAGCATCTGGCTCAAACCCGCGGAGCGGACCATCACAGCGCCCGTTACGTGCAGCCGCCGCAGCCGCCGCGGCCGCGCCACCTCCGCCGCGCCGCCCGCCCGCATCAGCCAGCACGAGTACAGCTGCAGCACGACCAAATTGCTGCAACTACCGACTATCGCGTATGCTGTATCACCCAGCTCTGCACAGCGCAGAGTCAGCTCGGTGAGATGTTCGCGGAGCGCCTTCAGCGGCGATAGTTGGTGCATCGAGCAGTACTGGGCTTCGCCGAACATGTGGAGCGCGCGCAGCTGACTATCTTCCAGGCGGGCGAAGCTGTCCCGGGGCGCGTTAATGACCAGGCTGCGCAGGCTGCGCGGGGCGGGCGTGACGGACGCGCCCAGCGCCGGGAACACGTCTAGGTGCGCGAGGTGCGGCAGCTGGAGTGCGAGCGTACCGAGCTCGGAGCTGGTAAACCGCACGCCGGCGTGCACGCTGAGCGAGGTGAGGCGCGGCGCGAGGT
>CAWYPN010000183.1:0-10829 GCA_963966035.1 Acleris laterana
CCAACAACAACTTACCCAACTTGCCCTTGACACTTTTCCCCGTAGAGCGCAGTTTCTGCGCGAAGCTCTGCGGGCGGGTCTTCCCGCCGGGCAGCTTGTGCTGGCTCAGCGACGGCGGCACGGCCAGCTCGGGCGTGGGCGTGGGGGTCCGCAGCTCCCACTTGGGGTCCAGCACGTACTGGCTCTCTTTGTCCAGCGAGGACACGCTTACTAGATTCTCGCGGAAGTCTGAAACTGAAGCAGGGTATGGATATTTACTAAGGGAGGGGAATCGAAACACAGAGTATTTTAATAAAAGGATTCGTGTATGGTTGAAGTATCTGTATTCGTTTCGAAGAAGAATTCTGTAGACAGTTAACACCAATTGAAGTACTACATTTTTCAATTTCGCGTAGCGTTGTATTTGCTTCGCTCACAACTCTGATAAAAAAACTAATTTTACGTTCAGGCAGACCTAGAGTGAAATTCGCAAGCGTGGCTTGTTATGTGGCCATTCCCACAACTTCTCTAAAGTATTCACGCCACGCGGACGTCTAACTTGAGACAAGCTCTGTGTCCTAAACCCTTTAATCCCCCCACAGACTGCAGACTAAAGCGACGACAGATTGTCTTTTATCTTTACAAACTTTTTGATGAATAAAAACAGGACTCTCCGATAGAAAGGATGCAATCTCCGGAGGCTCTACAGTACAATTGTCAATATTGACAAAAGAAAAAACATTTCGACTCTAGTGGACAGGTCGGAAGGGGCCGCCCTAGACGTACTTTTTCGAGTAAAATTGGAGAAATACTGGAAAAGGGCCGAATCTTAAGTACCCGAAACCGACGTGCGTGCATGACTCGATGTATGGAAGAAGCGAAAGAAATTTGTCAAGATCGTAGCAAATGGAAAGAAGTGGTATCTGCCTTCCCCTCTGGGAAACAGGCGTGATTTAATGTATGTATTCGACTCTAATGAATAGGACGTACCAGAGTCAGCGGCATGCTTGCTTTGTCGGTGAGAGCTCTTGGTCTGTGAGCGCAGCTCAGTCTGCGTGTCCTTGACGTTCTGGTACATGTTGCTGATCTGATGCAGCAGTCGCAGCAGGGGCATGTTCACCTGGAGACAACGCCGCGATGGTTACTTCCTCAAACCCAGAGAGTACAGAGCTTTCATGAAACACCTTAAACTACTAACTAAGCAATTTGTTGCAGATATATGTACTTACTCGTAGTTACTCGTAGTATGGTAGGATAACGATTAATTCTGGGGAACTAAAATAAAGTTTGTATCGAAAAAAAGTTTTAATTCAGGTTCACGTACAGTTCACACTGAACTGGAACCCTACTAAAACCGTTAAAACCTGCGAAATCTGTGAAAGGGGCAGAATCATAGCCATCTTATAGCTCCATTCCGTTCGCTGCCTAGAACTTGGCAAGTCATGACAAATACGGCTTCTGACCTGCTGCGAGATGAAGCGCACGCTGACGTTGAAGTTGAGCATGGTGCTGATGTGCTTCTTGAGCTGCTGTCGCGAGATGTACAGCACGTTGCGACGCTGGATGAGCTCGTCCACCGCCATGTCTGCCAGCTTCTTCAGGTCCACGTCTATCGACACTTTCTCGCATAAGAAGGCTGGCGTCTCAGATGGGATGTCGATGTGGGTAGGATGTCCTGGTGAGAAGAATTACGTAAAGTAAATATTTTTAAAGGATAAAAATATAACCTATATCACTCGGATCATCCTCTCTCCTTTTTGATATTATTCTTGTAGAGAGGAGGTATGTACGGTATTCATGACATTTCAATATGATAACCAATCGTACCGACTGCGCCTTTCCGCCTTTTGTTTTTGGTCAGCGACAGGTTAAAGGAATAATACAATGAACGCCTACATGTTATATCAGACAATCACTAGGGGCATGCCCTTCAAAAGAACAACCACGTCCATCAGTACCTTTCCCCTTGCCGCTGTGGCGGCGGTCGCGCGCGCCGAGCTCGCCGACGACGATGTCGACGCGCAGCGAGTCCATCCAGGCCACCAGCGACAGCTCCGAGCCCAGCGACTCCAGCGCCGGCGACGCGCTGCTGGTCTCCCCTGCGCCGGTAGCACCCTTCGATTCCGCTATACGCAAATTTTTCAAAACGTGGTTTATGTTTTTAAAATTATATTGACTTTTTTACCAGACTGTTTAATATATTTTTTATTAAGAAAAATGGGTTTGATCAACAGTGATCATGCCTACAACGTCATATAAGCAATCATCTACGCTTAGTACCTAATTTTATCAATTTAATACAGATTTGGCTCACTGCAGTTATAATTTAAAAGTAAGATAGACACGAGGACCGCGCTTGAGTAACATCTGACTTCAATCAAATCAAAATAATGCGCGACATGAGACCCTAAATATGAACGACAACTCCAACTAAATTGGTAACTTTCAATAGTACATTGTTGCCTAGGCGCGGAAAGTAAGGGTTTTCCTGACGAGGTGGTTAGCTGGCCGAGCAATAGCGAGGCCTGCTAAAATACGAGTCAGGATATCCTCGTTTCCGCCGCGGCATACATAATGCTTTTCTCAAATAAT
This sequence comes from Acleris laterana, assembly GCA_963966035.1. Classification (NCBI taxonomy): domain Eukaryota; kingdom Metazoa; phylum Arthropoda; class Insecta; order Lepidoptera; family Tortricidae; genus Acleris; species Acleris laterana. Next base: position 2,572 of record CAWYPN010000183.1, read on the forward strand.
GCGAGGAAATGATACAAATACATAATTACAAGTATTTAAAAAAAAAAACATATTCGGAGATAATGTTTGTTTGAAAACTACGAGTATTAGTGAAGATAGTTTCACGCACAACGCACCGCCGCCGGCCCACACTGCACCCACAAGTTACGTACGGGATTTTTTTCACGTTCCTTTCGATTTTGTATGCAATAGAGAGCACTTTTAGTAAACAATATGGACATGGACGGAAAGTGTTTTCAAATGGTTTTTTTACTCCTAAGAGTAAAATGAGGCACTTTCCGTCCTTGTGTTTCAATCGGAAAACGGTTCTTTCCGAGCATGTTTGAGAAAAATAAGTAGAAGCTGACCTTGCGTAACCTGCTGCGGACACACGCCCAGCGCGCCGAGGAAGGGCTGGAACACGAGGTGCGCGTCCAGCAGCATCAGCGAGCCCTGCAGCGGGTACAGGCTGCACGCCGGCAGCGCCGCCGTCATGGCGCGCGGGTTCATCTTGGACTGAGGGATCATCGGCTTTTTGCTCTTTGACTCCTGGATAAAATTAAATTCCTTATTTCAAACACATCCGAAAAGTTACTTAAAAAAATCTGTTACGAATTATTTATAGTGAAAGATGAAATCAGCTATAACATCCTTACTAATTATAAATGCAGAAAGGTGTTTGTTGGTTACGTTATCACGGCTCAACATTTTAACTGAACACCGTGAACACATTTTATCTAAGACAATTGTCTATTTTTTTAACGGAGCAGCGGTAAATGTCGTTGTGATCGCAGGCAAATGCTAATAAGAGATAAATGAATACACTGACCACTTTGATAGGCTCCTGCTTGGCCATCCACTGGTAGAGGTCCTCGCGCGCGCGGTCTTTGCGGATGTTCTCCTCGCTGCCGTGCGGCGAGTACAGCGACGGGTTCGACCCGACCGTCGGCAGGTCCTCCTTCAGCGTGCCGTAATCTAACACAAACAGGTCGTGAAGCAATATAACTAACGCTCAACTACTGGGTACTGTAGCTGCTCTACTTGACAAGGGGTTCAAAGCAAACACAAAAACTCAAAATCACATTTTGTTAATGGTTACTGAATGGGGCGGACAAGTTTGCGGGTAAGATAATGGCACTGACTTAATGTGTGTCTTATTAACACATCACACACTCGCAAACACAGAAATAGCATTTTGAAATTCCAAATAGTTCTGGTTACTTGCCTCTTGTCTCAAAACTGATTGATCGAAAGAGAGAAATAACAAGGGACTGTAAACAGCTGCACGATTGTGAATGGGCTTTATGTGTATTTTGTGGTGTTGATGTCACGCCACCTCACATCGGTTCCATATAAGCTTACTAAGTGGTTGATCGGGAATGTTTCAATCGAAATATAACTCAACCATTTTGGTTTATAAGACCTTAAAAAAACATTGAAGAAAATGTACGTGTTTTTATAGTTGTAACTATACGTGGTGTTTTTATTTGGTTCCTTCACCGTCACTCGTCAAAAACGTTTATCAAGGATACACTAGTGAGGCAGCGGTAAGCCACTTGAGCCGAGCAAAGTGGTAAGCACAAGTTGCCCGCGGGTTATTTATTGTTCGTTCGCTTCTCTCTCTCTCCGAGAGGCTCTGCTCGAGTGGACACTCGCCCTAAAGGGACTTATAACGGGGTACATCCTCCTACAATTTATAACCAGCAATATTATGTGGGCAGTTCGATCGGGCATCTTATTTTGTACAGATTAACCCGTTTGTATACATTTCAACCCTATAGAATCTTTTGTGCAACTTCCCTCCTTACACGCTCAGCAGTGTATGTGAAGTTTTTCCTTTACGGTAAGAGCATCGGGCAGAGTATAGTGAGCATACGAAGTGATAAGAGGATAGCTATCGTTGCCGGTTATACATTGCAGGAATATTTAGAAACCCCTAAAGGTGATGAGATGGAGGTACTCACTAGCGATGGCGTCGTCGTGGAAGGGCGGCTTGCGCGTGAAGGGCAGCGAGGGGAAGGCCAGGCTGGCGCGCCCGCCCGCCGCGCGCACTGCGGGACACGCGTCAGTCACGCCCGAGGTCCACAGCCGAGACCGCGAGCTAGCTGCCAGGGAAGTCGCTCGCTGCGAACTTGAGGCACGGTCGAGACATGCTCTTTGTAAAGGGTTGAGGCACGGGCCTTGTGGAATACCTAGATACGACGCCCGCACCTCGACACCGTCTCGACTCTAGTGTGTGGGAGCGACTTCCCTGACACTCGTTAGCTCGCCGACTCGTTGATGATCCAAACATTCCACTCTCGTCTACGGTCTCAGGTTAGCAAGCATGCATGAGCCAGGCTTTTATACTTTCTGCTGGCGGGATGCTGCACACTGCGATCTTACTTGCCAATAGATAACTTTACATCGAACGTTATACAGATTTAATCAACACCGTCTCACGTCGTATTTTATTGCAAAAGTTCGTATTAGTCTTGCTCTCTCAGTCAACTTTTAGTTAACTGAGAAAGCAATTACCTATACAAACTGACTACTTATTAGACGCTAACTAGTGGCGCGGCACCAGCGGGCAGATCCCGTGACGTCAACGGAAAGATGTATATTACGAAACTCGGACTCTACTCCAGTAACTGTGGTGTTGGACCGTTTCAAATAAATACGACCCCTGTCTGTACACAGTTAAACATGTCTTTACTTTAATTGCCGATTTGCTTTGCTTAATTTTATCAGCATTATTCTCGATTAGGTTCGCATGAGCTTTAGATGATTTTACTTGGGGCTTTGGGACGTCGCCGGGGAATAAACATATTTAACACGTCATGTTACTCGTATTTATCATTAATAAAGTAAACATTACTAGTCTGGAAATATTTACCAATTTCAAATTCCAGCCCCCTATTTCACCATCATGACAATGACACGTGTCACGGGAGATTTTTAATTGTACACTGCTCCGCTTATATGAAACCCAGTGATATAGCTTGTTAACTTTGCAATGTATACCGAATTGTCACCTGTCACTTGTCATTGTAACGATTGTGCAATAAATAAATAAATAATAAATAAATATAAGGGACAATCTCACACAAATTGACCTAGTCCCAAACTAAGCTCTAGGCTTGTATTATGGGTACTAGACAACGATATAAATACTTATATAGATACTTATATACTTAAATAGATAGAAAACATCCATGACTCAGGGACAAATATTCGAGCTCATCGCACAAAATATCTGCCCTTACCGGGATTCGAACCCAGGACCACTAGCTTCGTAGGCAGGGTCACTACCCACTAGGCCAGCGCGTCGTCGCGGCAGATATTACCATCAAACTATTACTAAATGATTTCCAAAATCCTACTAATTTATTGTAAGATTTCGGTCAGAGGATCTTTTTCGTCTTTACCTCTATGTTTACTACTAGACTTTTACACTAAAGAATAAAAGACCTATTAAAGAATTAAGCTAAAAACAAAAAAAAACGCATATTAACAATATTAAAATATCAATTCAATTTTAATCACCGTGCAACATACAGTAACAACAAAACGTATTAACACAAAACACACTAAGACACACCAAACAATTAGATACAACAAAGGAATTAAACACACACACGTACGCAATATAGTAATTACGAGTATTATTTGACCATGCGGTAAAATCATAGCACTAAAACATCACACACCAACAAGAATTGTTCAAAAAGATATGAAGATTATAAATTCATTAAGAACAACTCTTTTTCTAAATTGATACTTGTGTTCATATAATATTTAAAACATCTGGTTCTGGTTTGTTTCGGCAGAATTTATAAAATTTTGGAAAAATTATGAATTACCCACAAACTGACCCTAAGTCATTGCTTACGGTAGTTGTCACAGACCACTTACCCTATAGACTCCGCTTCGGAACAGTTTGTCTAGTATCTCATTAAGCCAAAATAGCGGGGCGCGGGGGGCGGAAAGTGCACCGTGATTGGCTAGTTCAAAGTCAACGAATAATCAAGTGTGCGCGTCGTGGTGCGCGCCAATAGAACCATGGCAACCAATTAGTGTTCTGTGAGCATAAGCATGGCTTACGGGGGCGCCTTTGTATGCGGAGTCTATAGGGTAAGTGGTCTGTGGTAGTTGTACATGTCCGTCTTCGGTGACTTTAAAACCAAAATTAAAACGAGATTTGGACAAAGGAAGTGACATGGTTGAAGAACACTTACTGGTCGAACAAATAATATTATCGTCCCGTTTTATAATCGCAGCGATTGCAGTGATCGCAATGATCCTCCTTTTTAATTAAAAATGAGTACATAATTATAAAGCGTCGGTATTCTCTGCACTAATCTATCGCAACTTTGCGAAGTAACTAAGATAATATCAGCCCTGTTTTTTTAACTACATAGATACCTTCACGCCTGTAATCCCAGAGTGGGGTAGGCAGACCTACAGAATTACCTACAACTCTAAAAACTTGTTGAGAATTCTGTTACCACATTTTGCACAAATAGCCTAAGATGTTTACCAGCGTATTAGTGACAGGATGCTAGCCCATCGCCTAGCAGTACTACAAGCCTTTATTCCCTTAGTCGCCTCTTACGACATGGAAGATATGGAGGAACTATTCTAACCCGGCAACCACACGGTTTTTTTTTATCTATTTAATATATTTTCAGCAAGTACTCCCCAACCAGATCACGTCCTCTATCGGAACCAAGCCGCGAGGCGAGGAGATGAACACAAGCACCAAGCGGTAAGAGACGGTACCAACCGGAGGGCGGCGTGGCCGTGGGGAAGGAGTGCGGCCGCGGGCTCGACGCCGCTGCTTCAACACACCACCGTTACTATACTCGCCGGGACACATCCAGACATACAGGGTCCTCAAACCTATCTGCGCTCTAGTTACCGTCTCAAAAACCATTAGACTTTTACAATTGTACTGTTAAACGTGTCCTACGTCAAAATTGTGATATAGGGAAGTTTTACTAAAGAAGTATAGTTCTTTAAGTTTTTTTTTATAGCGTGGCTTCTTCGCATAGTCTGATCTGAAGTCTGTTGTTATAATTCAAGCGTGTTCAGATATGTTTGATCACCTGCATGTTCTAATATATTTCATGGCGATTACACAGTGCATGCTACTAGCCTACTGCACCACGCCGTGAATACTGGGCGGTGCTACTTGACTAGATGATTGTCGTTTCACTTGAAATAAATAAATAAAAAATTGTGAAAAATTTTAAGGGCCGTTATCTCAATATCATCCTGATTGAGTCTCGGATGACGAGTGAAAAGGATGGGACATCCGACGTTTCAAATTGGGATTGTTCATATTTACACAATTAGTCCAAATCGAAAACCATTTCGAGGAAAATGGTTTTAAAGCCGTTCTGCATTATTACGTTTTTGATATATTTATCTATTTGTAAGTGCTTCGAAGTCATCATTAACCATCCAGACGTCCTTGTCATTACAGAAACAATACAATTTCCGTCTTCATACCTTGCACACGACTATCTCATATTGAAAAATGTACATCATGATTTAAAAGGCTACACTAAAAATACGCCCAGTAATCATAGCTTTTCAAAAAAATATACCCAGTGATTTTTAAGTGCACCATACTAATTGATAGTTATAAAACCAAGGTTTTATCACCAATAATATTTTTATCTTCGAAACTATTATATGGCTTTAAACATATTTTTCCACTTCCCAAGTGCAAGTATACCATTGTGTACTTATACTGTGTATTCTATTGCATCTATGAACTCACCAGGCACTTCGATCTTGTCGGTGTCCATGTTGAGGAGCAAGCAGTTCTCGTCCAGCGCCTCAGTGTCCACCTGGTACTCCTGCCAGCCTTCCACGGAATCCTGTTTATAAAATATCACCTGTACAGTCTAAATGCTTGTAACCCCCACAGCTCAATCACTTGTACAATAGTAGATTGTTAACCAAGGGATGTTAGTGATCAACTGCATCGCGAGATATTTACACAAGCACCAAAGGGCTGCACAAGCGCAAGCGATTATGCATTTCGAGGATGCAATTGATCCTTTCATGGAGTTAAGCGGATTAAAAATAGTAAAACATCAATAGAGGCACCACCTGTCTATGACAAAATCGTTCTCGTACAGCGTCGTTGTAAAATTGTATAAAAATATTATATTATTATGGGCTGTATCAGATTGAAGAGTGCAGAGTTGAAGAGTACTTCTCAAAACCCCAAAATATACACCTTGCACGACAAAAATTCATTGAAAAAAAAGAATCTTCCAAAGATTACTAGATTAGAGAGAACAGTAAAGTGATTGAAAAGTAACTTTTTCGGAGAGAAGAGCTTGCAGAGTGCTTGGTGGGATGCCGAGCTCACCTCAATGAGGTCCGGCGGCGCGAATATGATGTTGAGCGGCTGCATGACCTTGCTCTTGTAGTTGTGCTCCAGCAGCAGCGGCGTGTACAGGATGTTCTTCCACTGCCGGCTCAGCACAATCACGCCCTGCGGACCACACCCTGTATCACTACCGTATACACACCATACACTACTACATAATCTGCAAGTCACATTCAAGGTTTTATATTAAGCGAATGGATATTGAAAATAAAAGTATTATTTGATACCATCCGCCCATAGGGTTCCTTTTTTTATGTATACTGACCTGTCTTAATGTAGAAAGTGCCGGTAGATGGCGCTCGGCTAAGTCTGCTTGCACGGCGGCCGCGTCGGCTTGTAGCGCATAGCGCAGCAGCACGCAGCACAGCTGCAGCGACGGCTCCTCGCGCAGCTGCTTCGCCATCGGCGTGTGGCGTCCGTAGCGACTCTGTTCAAAACAGTGCGTAAGAAGAGACAGTTTCTAGCTACGTATGTCTTTATGTTAAACCATAGTTTTAGATAAAATACAAGTAGCCGATATATTTTGCGGCAGACCAAAGGCACTTCAAGTTTTACTATATGTGAAAAACCTAAGTAAATGACCTCTGGCATGTAGATGTGTACAAAACTAATATGGAATTTACTTCAAATTTCAAATATAGAAGGTGGAAGGGTCTGTGTTATAACTAATACATGCCAGAGGTCATTTACTTAGGTTTTTTACTTTTAATACATATAAATACCAAATGATAAATTCTTGCACTGTATCAATCGTCGTGAATATCGTTGTCACCTGTCGCCTACTCTGACTGAAAGTTAAAAATTAAGAATTGTGTAAAAAAATACATTTTTGAGGTGAGCTTTAGTACTGTACTTTTTTGGACAACCATCTACTGTTTATAGAGTCTGAACTCAACTAGGCCTAGGTTAAGTTCAGCAGAGACCATCATCAGAACGGCTTTTAGATAAATATAGACATTGTCATCGGGTTTCAAATTGTATTCGGAACCTTTGATAAGATAGATGATTCGTAGACGAGTGAGATTGAAGAAGTTGAAGAGGTGAACCTTGGGCAGGTTGTGGTGCGGCGCCAGGTCGAGCGCGGCGGCCATGAGGCTGGCGGCCGTGGCGGTGAGGCGGCGCGCGTGCGCGCGGTACAGCGCCACCACGCGCATGCCCAGCCGGTTGCTGGGGTTCAGCCACGCGTTGATGGCCGGCGACGCCGTGCTCAGCAGGTTCCAGTCCAGTCTGCAGCAACAACACCACGGTTCACCACTACCACACTAGCGTCCACTAGCGACTAGTTCCATAAATAAATATCAGAGAACCATCTTACACAAATTCATCTAGTCCCAAACTAAGTTCTTGGTTTGTATACATATATATTTTTCACTGATTGTTAAAAGTGTAAGTGACGTTTTATTCTATCCTCCTCAAAGAAAAAATACTATGGGTACTAGAAAACGATACACATACTTATAATAGAGAAATACATAGAAAACATTAAAGGCTCACATACATACATACATACATACATAAACTCACGCCTTTATTCCCAGAGTGGGGTAGGCAGAGCTACAGAATTACCAACAACTCTAAAAACTTGTTAATAATTCTGTAACCACATTTTGCACTTTTAGGCTAAGATGTTTACCAGTGTATTAGTGACAGGTTGCAAGCCCATCGCCTAACAAAAGGCTCAGGAACAAATAATCGCGCTCCTACACAAATATCTGGCCTTAACAGGATTTAAACCGAGATTAACGATCGTAGGCAAAGTAAGTACCAATTAAAACATAAGAATTTTGATTCTATGAGATATTACGTTAATTGCTATTAACCCACTAAAATTATGTTATGACGGTCAATAATTCTAAAAACTGGTAAAAAGTTTTAAAAAATTATAATTAGA
>CAWYPN010000184.1:0-11278 GCA_963966035.1 Acleris laterana
TATTCTGCCACGCAATTCCTCTTCTGTGTTGATAGGGACGCTGTATACCCTCTGTTTCATTGTGCCCCAAAGGAAATAATCCAGTGGTGTCATGTCTGGTGAGCGTGCTGGCCACGCCACTGGCCCTTGTCGGCCAATCCAACGATTAGCATAAGAGGCGTTGAGAAATCCCCTTACGTCAAGTGCGTAATGGGCCGGGCATCCATCCATTTGTAAATACATTGTTCTTCTAGTCTCCAAGGGCACATCCTCCAATTCAAGGGGCAGATCTTCTCTCAAAAGTTCTAAAAATCTGGGACCGTTCAAAGTTCTGGGGAGAAAAATAGGGCCAATGAACATGTCACCAATTAGTCCAGCCCACAGATTTATCGAAAACTGCACTTGAAATTTTGACGACCTTTTGAGGTGAGGATTTTCTCCCTTGGGGTTCCATTCATGTAGATTCCTGCAGTTTGTGATCCCATGTCGTGTAAACTGACTCTCATCCATCCACAGAATTTTTTGGGTGAATTCAGGATCGTTCCTGATCTGCCGTTGAATCCAAGAAGACAGCACACATCTTGGTACCCTGTCTACGTCGTCGTGTAGATGTTGAACTCGTTGGTAGTGGTATGGGTGAAGACCTTCTTTTTTAAAAATCCGCCAAACCGATGATTTTGAAACTCCATGCTGCAAGGCCAACCGCCGAATACTGGTCGTCGGATCAGCAAATAAACTTCTTAGTATGGCTTCCTCAACAGCTCCATCAATCACTACTCCTGCTTGTTCTCGGCGATCTCGATCCAATCGAAGTCCATTCGACAATCGTCTGTGAAGTTCTTGAAAATTACGAGCAGACGGTACAGGTCTCCTGTTCGGGAATGCTGCCATGTATAATAAACGAGCAGCTCTGGCATTACCTCTCGCCATTCCATAATAAAAGTGGATGTCGGCGAGATCTCTGTGCGTGAACTCACTTAAACGGGGCATTTTATGAAATCCTGATAGTAGAAGTAGTTGTAACTGAGAATAAGTAACGACGAATGATTCGAAGTAACTGATGAACTAAACCTTATCTTATCACTATTTATGCTAATCCTAACATGTATTCCCCGCCCCACCCCAAATAAAATTCAATAAAGAGTAAGGACAATAATCTACCTGGGCGACAACCTAATTAAGCGTAATCATTATGTCATTGTTTGGCCACTCATTAATAATCTTATAATTGTGCAAGAAACCCAAAATGTAATCCTAATCCTCCATTAAGGGTTTCAACCTGAGCGGCTACCTAATTAAGTGTAAACGCAATGTCTTTGTTTGGCCGCTCATTAAGGATCTTGTAATTGTGCGAGACACTTGGTTATTTTTTTAAATAAAAGGCAATGAGATACACAACCATTACTGGTAAAAATAACATGAGGTAAGATGGGCATAATTTTGAGTAAATCGAGTAAATACTAAAAATTCAAGAAAAAAAAACACAAAATTCATAGGAAAAGTCATTATTTTTAGGGTTTATGTCATTTTTTCTCATTTTTTTCTATTTTCATTGACACAAATAAACTTTTGTGATTATAATTCCGTTTGTTTCAAATCAATAGAGCCCACAGGAGCCAAAATATCTTGATTTGTTCCGATGAGGTCCTCTGCGTACTATGACTTTTTTTAAAAAATCATAAAAAAATAAATAAAGGTGGTAATTTTTTTTTATTATTTTTTTTGTCGATAAAATTGTGTCTAGTTTCATCCCTATTCGTTTGTGCACTTTATCCAGGGACACACTGTATATATATGACGGAGGAGGAGGAATTGTTTCTTCAGTGACACTCATTTTATAGGTTTAACAATTTAATGTCTTACACACTTTAATTAGATACTAAACTATCAACTACTTTATAATTGTCAATTATCTTTATTTATCACTATTTACTACCAGCTACTGAATCATGAATTTAATGGACACTACGAAACGTAGGACAGTTCCTCGGCACGCGCCTTGCTTGGGCTCGATCCAGATTTGAACTGCGACTCCCTCCTTGGCCGCCCGAGACTCTGCCGAAGCAATACATAGCTAGATGTATGTGATGCTTGCGTTTGTAGTACCATCAAGTAACATGACCTCTCCGACACTGCCATCCTGCGAGACACACGTCCTCGTGTGTGTATTTTTTTTTTACTCTGCAAAAGAAATTTTCACGAAGTAATACCCGCTCGGCCAACTCTGACCCTACATAAACAGTTATCATTACTCTTAACATTTTACAACGCTGGGGTTGTTATACCCTGAACACAAACATTCAATTGGTCTCAACAATAAACTTAAGCTTCAAGTACCTTTTCAACGAACCATTGTTCGCTGAAACTCAAGTATCTTTTCAAAGAACCATTGATCGTGCCTCCATTGACTATTATCCAGTTACAATTCAATTTTCCATCTCAATTCGTTTCAAACCACAACAATGCAATAGCTCTGTCTTCTCAACCCGCCTTCAGCTCAGGCTCCAGGAAATAACCATTTCCTCTCTCTCAAACACAATCATGCCTGCGCATTTCCACATGAAATCGCAACATGAACCTCCACCAGGGCAACCGCGTACCGCGTACTCACGGACTACGACTGTAGATACCGATTTCTCTTAAGCTACGGCTACGGAATACCACTGGCACAACACCATCACCAAATTCCAGAGAATACAAGCTATTCATTAATTTGAGGCGCTAATTGGCCTTCTTAATCTGAATTCCGTTCTGTAACAGACTCGTCAATGTTTCTTTGATCACCAGGCATAATTTTAAGCTTATCATGTGCGTATTTATAAGTGCGTTTAGAATTTAAAGCCTGCAAAGTATATCGATCACCATCTAAAATCTCTATTACTTTGAAAGGTCCTCGATATTTAGGATCTAACTTTGTTTGATTTCGTTCCTCATTTTCTATCAATACAAAATCTCCTATAGAAAATTTATTAAGTCTTGCTTTATTTTTGTCAAATCTTTGTTTGTCATAAACAGCCGCTTTTTCTATATTGTTTAATGCCTGATCTCTTACTGAAGGTAAATCTATTTCAGTCTCAACATTATCATCGCAAGTCATTAAAGATAATGTACGCGCAACTTTTCCTATCATCAACTCTAAAGGACTAGCTTTTGTTGTACGATTCACCGTGCAGTTTATTGCTAATTGAATTTCGCCCAAAGAATCTACGTGTGCCATATCTCTTCCAGAATTATAAACAATATCAAAATCAAATGACTGTAGAAATGCCCACCAACGGTGCACACGCGGTGTTAAATCAATCTTCTTACGGGAACACTTCAATGAATTACAGTCTGTTACGACTGTAAATTTACGACCACTTAAATAGTGCCTGAAGTGTTTGATCGCGTTGACTACGGCTAGAGTTTCAAGTTCATAAGAATGATATTTAGACTCCGCCGCCGAAGTTCGTTTACTGTAATAAGAAACTACGTGACGTTTGCTGCCTTTGATTTGGAATAAAATACTGCCATAACCGTCGGCACTAGCGTCTCTGTGTAATTCTACGGGATATTGAGGGTCAAATATCATTAGAACCGGCTCTTTTGTGAGTATCGAGATAAGGTTCTGGCGTATTTGTTCATGCCGTATTGTCCATTGAAAATGAACTTTTTCTGAGGTAAGATTATAGAGTGGTCCCATAATTTGAGAGAATTTTGGAATAAATTGGCGAAAGTATGTTGCAAGTCCTATAAATTGCCTTAATTGTGCTACGGTTTCGGGTGATGGTAAAGCAGTTAAAGCCTCAATTTTGCGTTTATTAGGTCTTATTTCGCCTGCTTGAACTTCATAACCCAAGAACTCAAGTTTAGTTTTTAAGAAAGAACACTTTTTCATTTTTAGCGAGAAACCAGCTTTCGTCAATACTTCAAGTACTATTCGGAGACGTTCAATCCCTTGCTCTATACTTTCTGATATGATCAAAATATCATCCGCGTAAACAACTACGTACTTGTTTGCCAAATCACCTAGAGCATTTACAATCGCTCTTTGAAATACTGACATAGCATTACGCAACCCGAAAGGCATTGACAAATATTCGTACTGTCCGTCAGGCGTTATAAAAGCAGTGCGTTCGATTGATTCGGGATCTTTTATCGGGATTAAATGAAAACCACTAGCACAGTCTAGTTTTGTAAAGAAGTGAGCGCCATATAATCGCGAAATTTGATCAGCAATGATAGGTAATGGATAACGATCGGGCACCGTATTACCATTAAGCTCACGATAGTCTATACGCATTCTATCCGTTCCGTCACGCTTCTTTACTAACAAAGCCGGGCTAGCAAAAGGAGAACAACTAGGCCTGATAATATTAGCCTTTAATAATTCATTTACTATGTTTCGCATTGATTCACGTTCACTCGGTGTCAGTCGGTACTCGTCTCTGTATTGTTTTGTTTGAATCAATTAATCGAATTTGAAGTTCGCCTGTATTTACCCGTGTTTTAGGCATTTCTGTGACAAAATATTCCGAAAAGTTATCAAGTACAGACTGCAGTTCATTCTTGTACTCCAAAGGCATATCTGTATCAATATCGTGAAAATTATAACTCAGCGTTTCTGAAGCTAAACTATTCACATGTAAAGATTTCTTTGTAATTGCAACATTGGACTCCGATAATCGTACAACGAAACCCTCCTTTAAAATTTCACGACCCAACATTATATTACTACGCATGTAAATATCTGGCAAGACATGAAATAAAATTTCTAAACTAAATTCACAAACTCGAACATTACACAAAATTTGTTCGGTGCTGAATATCGTCCCTCGGCCTATACCAGTTAATAAAACTGTATTACAAATTCTCTTTCCTGACCATTTTGAGGCCACACTTTCTTTTACTAGCGAACATTCAGCTCCCGAATCAAAATGAAAATCATACAACACACCTTGGTAGTCAAGTTTTCCTGTAGGGGGCTGCACCGTGCATACGTCCACACGCCGCTCCGCGTGAGCTGCTGGACGCAGCGCCACTGCTGCTGCCGGCTGGGCATCGCGACGCGATGTGGCCCGCTGCACCGCATTTGTAACATATTATGGAACCAGTTGTTGAACGCTGGGGTCCCTCTTGTTTTGCAGGTGGTGAAGTCAACCTCGTAGATGTTGAAGTTTTCTTTTGTAAATCCGTGGTTATCAGCTGTCGGCACTCAGCTTGTTTGTGCCCAATCTTCCCGCAGTGGTAACATTTAATTGTATTGGGCTGCGTAAAACGCATCCGCTTATTATCAGTCCAGTTTTTCTCTTGAATGTTTTCAATCTTATGTTTTCTGAATGAAAATGCTTGTAACTCCTTCTGCAAACTTTGGCGCGTAGTTATTTCCGTTGTGAATGCCATGCGTTGTAGTCGAGTGTCCATTTTTGCCAAATGTATGTGTCCATTTTTGTAAAATATTTTTCCATTGGGCCATTAAACATGACACCAATCGATTCGCGTATGCAGCATAAGTTTCACCATCACTTGGCTTATCAGTGCTTAAATTTATTAAAGTAGCGGCAACTGTTTCGGTAGTAACAAATCTCTCAAGGAATAGGCACTTGAATTGTTCCCATGTTATGCCGGGATAAGTGACGCGGGCGAGCCAAGTAGATGCCGCTCCTTTCAAGGCCTTGCTTACAGTTATGATAAGTTGGCTTCCTTCAAGTGGGTTGTCGTTGAAACATAAATCAGCGGTTGCGCACCAGGATTTAGCATCTGTATCTCTTTTGTCAGGATCAAACTCAGGTAGCGTGATTTGTGTACTCACATGCGGCGTCTTAAGTGTTTTAATTAATGCACACATTTGCTCATTCTGCATTTTAAACATTAGTCGCCACCGGGTGTCATCTTGGTCATCTTCTTTGTCTGGTTGATATCCCACTTCTGATGACGGAGGAGGAGGAATTGTTTCTTCAGTGACACTCATTTTATAGGTTTAACAATTTAATGTCTTACACACTTTAATTAGATACTAAACTATCAACTACTTTATAATTGTCAATTATCTTTATTTATCACTATTTACTACCAGCTACTGAATCATGAATTTAATGGACACTACGAAACGTAGGACAGTTCCTCGGCACGCGCCTTGCTTGGGCTCGATCCAGATTTGAACTGCGACTCCCTCCTTGGCCGCCCGAGACTCTGCCGAAGCAATACATAGCTAGATGTATGTGATGCTTGCGTTTGTAGTACCATCAAGTAACATGACCTCTCCGACATATATTTATCTAATTGAGATGATTGTTCATCAATATTTTAGCGTCTTGACGACAAATGGCGCTATTTGTACTCATTTTCGTAGACGCTAATAAATGCAACTAGCGCTATCTACAATACGACGTGAAGTTTTATTTAATTCTGGCTTTATATATGGCAATAATTTTATACGAATCGAATAAACATGATTATTAACGAATGTAATTTATCTATGACGATAGATTGCAGCAGGTGTACACGTTGTCAAAACGCAATTTCAGTATTCTTGACGGGATCGGGTTAGGCTAGCGCTATTGTAACGTGTAACGTTATACAACAACTAAAGGTAAAGAAATTACATGTAATTAGAAATCTATATCTCACAATACCTAACTAAAATATATCTGGAACAAATAAAACTAAAATGTAACTTAATTATATCCGAATAAGCTTATGATGTATCTTACTTAACCAACCCTAATTATTGAAGTACCTACCTAACTTAATTAAGTGAATCTATAAAGAAGAATATAAATATTACTTCAACAAACAAACGTACGCGCAATAATATTTTTACTATGTATATATATCACGAAACGGTCGCATGCGCCGGCCGCTACTACCGAGGACACCCGAAGCCGCCCGAAGGTTTCCGAGCTCTCGCGGCGACCGCCGCGCCGCGCTCATTCAGCCGCTAGCCTCTGGACGCCCTGCCCGCGTCACTTATTATCAGCGCTTCTCTTTGTTACGTCCGCCGCAGTGCGCACGTTAATTTAATTTCAAATATTTAAATATATGTGTGGTGTTATATTCCCAAATTGGGTAAGTGTTGCACAAATTAATATTAATTGATTAGTATTAGCGTTATTGCTCCTTTATTTTATCGTAGATTGTAGCTAATTTGAAAAATGACCGTTAACGGTCACATCACCTTGCCACATCACGACCTTTCTTTGTCTGCTTACGGGTCCATTTTATTTTACCATCATGATCTCATCTCAACGTAAGTAGTTACCATTGTAATATAGCTAAGCATAACATAAGTGTAAAATAATACTATAATAATCATGTTTCGTAAATAATGCTACTAATTTTATAAGAATAATTAATTGTTTTACTTTTAAGGAAAAGTATAAACTGAATGATGGTTCGTCGAAGTTAATTCTGCTTGCATATTAAGCCCTTTCTAATATTTTTAATGTAATTTAGTTATTTTCACCAAAACACAGAGAATAGTAATTTACCTGTTTTAATAATTTTGAATGTATTAGGAAAAGGCTTACTTAATTAAAATAATAAATGCCTATTCATTAATTTAATCATATTACCCATTTCAAATCATTCCATTATTGTACGAGGTAAGAATCACTGCAGAATCGCCCAGCCATACTACCGCTTTCCTTCGGGTTCGCTTGTGCATTTTACTTTATTATATTTTAATACCTTTTGTGTGTAGCTTCGGCACTGATTCTTCTTCCTCTTCTCTTTTCACCGCTTACTTCTCATGTACCTGGACTGCCCATCATACATGCTTGATTGCTAGTTTCACTTTATCTCATACCCACCCCCTTGCGTAAGCGTATGATCATCTGCAGTGCAGGCTATTTAATGAACCCTCTTCTGATGCTGGCAACATTCGACGCGTTACAGAAACCACCCTCCGGGTTGGCGATACCGAGCCACCTGCTGAGCCCTTGACCCGTGGACAACGCACCATCACCTGCTGCTGACGTAGCCGGAGTTATCACTGCCGCCGTCACACCGCCACATCCCGTTGCCGTGCCACGCAACACCAAGGGGCGTACGGGTATTCGGAGGACCTCGCCGCCACGGACAAACCACCTACCCTACCTAAGCGTCTTACCCACGACCCGCTTCGTTATAATAAACTTAACCTAGAATTCTTAACTTTGTCTCATTTTCTTTGCTCCCGTGGTAGGTACCCTATTAGGGCTCACTTATTCACGTGACACTATCTACAATACGAATTGAAGTTTTATTTAATTCTGGTTCGATACATACGAACATACATTATTCTATACGAATTAAATCAACATCATTGTTTACAAGCGTAATTTAGCTAATTGACGATAGATGGCGCCAGGTGTACACGTTGTCGTCGAACCACGATTTCAGTATTCTCTACGGCATTTTGTTTGGCTAGCATTGTCTATAATACGAATTAAAGTTTAACTTAATCTAGTGTGATAGAAATCAATAAATTTATATTTATCTAATTAATATGATTAATAATCAATATTTTAGCTTCTTCAGGACAGATGGCGCTAGCTGTACTGGATTTTGTTTACGCTTTTAAGTGCAACTAGCGCTATCTACAATACGAATTGAAGTTTTATTTAATTCTAGTTCAATATATACGAATATACATTATTCTATACGAATTTAATCAACATGATTGTTTACAAGCGTAGTTTAGCTAATTGACGATAGATGGCGCCAGGTGTAAACATTGTCGAAACACAATTTCAGTATTCTTTACGGGATCGGGTTAGGCTAGCATAGTCTATAATACGAATTAAAGTTCAACTTAATCTAGTGTGATAAAAATCCAAAAAAAAAACCATATATTTATTTAATTAATGTGATTGTTAATCAATATTTTAGCTTCTTGACGACAGATGGCGCTAGCTGTACTGGTTTTCGTTTACGCTTATAAGTGCAACTAGCGCTATCTACAATACGACGTGAAGTTTTATTTAATTCTGGTTTTATATAGGGCAATAATAGGCTATTTGACAAGGTGAAAAAAAACGTAATAATTATTTATATTCATATAAATTATGAGTTTTAAAATCGATTTAAGGTATTCTTACTTTAAAAAAATGGATCTTTTATCCAAAAAACCACGATAAAACTTGATATTTTTTTATCTGTAGCCATTTTATCGAAAACGGCGCCGAATCCATGATGACGTCAAGGGTCGGTAAATATCACAGATTATAGGATGTCTGTATATTCTATATGACAGTTGACGTTTGTTTGTTTTTCTGGCTTTCATAGGATTAGCCAATGTCAGTTTGTTTATGTATTGACCACTGACGTCACTGATTCCTGTGCGACGCCATCTTGCCCAAGAAAGCGTTTTGGCGGCATATTTTAAAAGTGAATTTTTATTACCTTTTTTTAGACGAAATACATAAAAGAATTTAAAATTACCACTTTTGGAGTACTTAATAAACACCAACAAATAATCTGAGATGGTTTTCAAAAACCTGTCAAATAGCCTATTTTATACGAATCGAATGAAGATGATTATTGACGAATGTAATTTATCTATGACGATAGATGGCAGCAGGTGTACACGTTGTCAAAACGCAATTTCAGTATTCTTGACGGGATCGAGTTAGGCTAGCGCTATCTACAATACGAATTGAAGTTTTATTTAATTCTGGTTCGATACATACGAACATACATTATTCTATACGAATTAAATCAACATGATTGTTTACAAGCGTAATTGGCTAATTGACGATAGATGGCGCCAGGTGTAAACATTGTCGAAACACAATTTCAGTATTCTTTACGGGATCGGGTTAGGCTAGCATTGTCTATAATAGGAATTGAAGTTCAATTGAATTGTTATGTGATAAATATCATTAATTTTATAATTATCAAATCAATATGATTTTTGCTTCTGCACGACAAATGGCGCCAGCTGTACACGTTTTCGCTTACAGGAACGAGTGCAACTGGCGCTATCTATAATACAAATTAAAGTTTTTTTTTTTGAGGGTATTATGTATGATTGTTTGGTCATTAAATATAAATATATCAATCATCTAGAAAAGTTAGCAATTTTTTTTTTCTTGCACAACAATCCACTTTTAAATAAAAACAATGAGGCCAGCTAACGCCATCTATGACTATTTCGCGTAACTAAAGCTAAATGATAATTTGTTTCAGCATACTCGGGTGTAGTTTATGCTCCTTTCGCAAATCCGTACAACTAGCGCCATCTGTTAAAAGGTTTTTTTTAAACTATGTTCTAGATAACATTGTGTAATAACATTGTAACAATTAATATTTAAATACAATAATAATATAACTTTACTAGAAAATGGAAATATTATTCCGCGGCTTAGTTTAGATTCTAGCAATTAATGGGTGGTCGGGACGGAGGTTCTTTTGTTCAGTTTTAATTGGAGCTATTTTTTACAAGTGTTGTAATATTATGATTATCGATAATTAAGTAGTAGTTGGCGGTCCCGTTACAATTCCTCGAATTTAATTTATTTAAAATAAAAAAGTCACAATTCACCAAAAACAGTTATACTTACTTAAGTATAAAAGTTATAAGGGTGCATCATACTAGGGTGACGGAACCAGTAATGTACAAGGACCAATGATGGACACTTGTTTCTTATTTTACAGAAGATAAGGGTTATTCATTTGTTTTGCATCATGAATTTAGGACCGTATGAAATTTGAATTAAGAGTGAAGTGTCCGTTACTGGTGCCTGTCAGCTAAAAGTGTCCATAAATGGTGCCGTCACCCTAGTATTAAATTGTTGCGATACAGTTCTGCCATCCAAATAAACTGGTATTCGACATTATTAATTGTTTAGAATTATCTTCATACACATTTAAATAGCAGATACCCGCTTTAAAGCTGTTGCAAGCGTCTCCGCCCGCCTGCAAGTCGTTTATCGCTATCCCTCCGAGAACTGTCCAGTTGCCGGAATAATGTTCTTACGTTTTGTCCTTCCCCGGGTCAAGGCCATTCCCATACCAAATTTCAAGGATCAGTTCAAACCAACAAACAGTGTACTTATATTAATAATGGCGGGGTGGTTGGTGGGCACAGATAGTTTTGAATGGCTACAAGATAGTCAAATCTAGTTTTTAGAAATAAAATAAGTCCTTCGTCAGCATCGGCATCTATTTATACAGTATTGTCATGATGCTACAGCCGCGGTGTACCTCGCTAAACTAATTGGGCGGTCAGACCACTTATGTTTAGAAAGGGTTCAATGCAGGTTATATTCGTAGATTAAGTTATGTAGTTGCTCGTAATCTCGTGGTTTGGTCAATATTTGCAAATTTTACTATATTT
>CAWYPN010000185.1:0-12184 GCA_963966035.1 Acleris laterana
AAATGCGATTTAAGTCATTGAAACTAGAACGATGATGGAGCCCTGCTGGACGGGGCTAATTTTTCTGCTCTAAAGGACAAAAGGTACGTAACTAACTAATCTATCTGACATATTTCCCATTTTATCTTGTATACGTTGTGTTCTTATCGTATCGTCAATGTTTTAATAGCACTTAAGTATTTACTTAACAGTAGGTAATGGCAGCCGCGAGTTAAATACAATACCGTAACACGATTAACACGTCAAAATCAATATGGTTTTACTGTGTTGAATTAGGGCCCAGGAGCTTCTATTCAACATTGACTTTTTCCCGGTGTAACGACAATTTAGAATAGGTAGAGCCCAATCCTCTCTGTTCCCCGTGAATTAGTTTATCGATGCCCGGTGTCTGTACCCGGGTGAGAAGCAGCCTACGGTCTTGGCTGACTGCAGTCTAAATAACTACTTATAAGGATGTGTAAAGTAGTTATGACTATAATTTATTGATTCGTTTTGATGTAATAGTCAAACCACAACACCAACCAACTTCCGAATTTATATAATAAGATTTAGTTCGAAAGCGACTTACAACTCCTTTGCCTTTTAATATCAGGGGGGTTATTATGACATAACAATGCAGTTCAGTTTACGCTGAGAGAAAAGGACAGAGCTATATAACTACTATAGCTCTGTCCTTTACGCTCGCTGTAAAATGAACTGCAAAGCTATGTCATAATAACCCCCCAGGGCTCTGACAGATCCAGTGAAGGCTTAACCAGGAATTACACTTATTGGTCTGCATTCGGAACTGATAATGAATGCTCGTAAGGATGATCTAAGCTTCATTAAAACATACTTATTTGTGGGGTCGTCCCTGCCTCACACTACGCTAACAAGGCTCGACCGTAGGAACTCACGGTCGCGGCGCGGCTCGGGCGCGTCCGGCGGCTCCCGCGCCGCCACCGGCATGGTCTCCTCCTCCGCCACGGTCCGAGCGGCTGCGCAGGCGCGCGCGGCTGTGCTCGCCAGATGCGCCAAGCAGCTGAGCTCTTCGACCACGCCACTAAACGTTCACAATACCATCCGTGTACATAAACAAAAGCCTTCACAGCAGCCTCCGGGGCTAGTTCCGACGCACTAACCGCGACGCGCTAGACGCGCAGCCTTATCGCTACTTTATGATGCCTTAATATTTGTTCACGCACTTGCGCCCGCGGCGCCCCTTATTGCCAGCGCGCTAAGGCCGCATATGACTAGTTCTGTCATTGTCGCGCTCTAATTTTCGCACTCTGTTTAAGGCTGTCCACTCCCCGCGAGCTCACGCCGCGCGGGACCGACGTTGATCGATCGCGTCGCAGATCTACGGTAAATCTCAGGAGGAGGATCCTCGAGATTAACATTTTATCATCGTCGATATGCTTATTTGTCCAACACACCAAAGAATGCGCATACGCAGCGCAGACCGACAGTTATTAAGGTACAATACTTTTCGTCCTCCAAAAACTATAGTTCTCAGAAGAAATCCAGCAAGATATTGATCATATTATGAGATTAGCAATGGATCGTATTCTGTTAGCCTGTTTTCACCAAAATCATGCAACGGCACGCGACCGTCCAGAGCAAGTAAAAGTAAAATAAAAAAGTAAGTTAAAAGTATTTCTATCTTGTTTTGTAAGCTGTCGGATCTCCAATAAATCATAAATAAATAAATCAATAAATGGTCGCGGTCGCGGAGAACTGGGAGTGCAGCGGCGGCAGGAGCGGTCTCTGCTATCTCGCTTAGTCAACACGCTGCTGTTTGCGCGATACCGTAATCCGACGACTCGCGCGCTAACACCGCCGTGAATACTGTCGACAATCGCTATGAAGTCATCATTGTCTCGGGCACCAGTCAATATTAGCATGATATTAGTCATGTCATGCTGTCCATCGATGGGATGATCGCAGATACAAATAAGGTTTGTTTGGACAACGCGAAGGTTAAGAGTTTCAGGTTAATTGCAATACAATATGGTGTTAAAAATATCTGGAAAAATGTGCGAGATCGAATCATCAGAACTAGAAGAACCAAGGTAACTAACCTGACCCTAAGAAAGGCTAGCCATAGTGTTTTCATACTTACCTACCTACTTGTAAGTATAATTAACTCAGGTTAAAAATAAATATGCGCATAAAGTTACAATAATATGTACCTACACAGACCTTATTACTATGGTATGGTGGTATGGTATGGTTTGTGTACAGATCTTTAACTGAAAGTGTTTTTTATCAAAAAATACAGGATTAAATAGAGATGAGAGTGTATAAATAGATAAACCTTCAAAAGTACGCGAAAATGGAGTAATAATGGTAAATTGATTTGTTTACATGAGTGACCGAATGAATAGAAACAGACTTTACTATAATAATCTTTTTTAAGTTAGGCAATAAATAATAATAGGTCAGTCAATGACTCGATGTATGAATGTGGAAGAAGCGAAAGAAATTTGTCAAGATCCTAGCAAATGGAAAGAAGTGGTCTCTGCCTACTCCTCTGGGAAACAGGCGTGATTAAATGTATGTACGGTCACGAGCGTTAATTTGGGACCCATTTCATGAAAAATATGCTTGAAGTCGTCAATGTCATTAGAGATGTCAAGTCATTTGTAACTTTTAGGAAACTCAACGTTATTGTTGTAAAATGTCAGACTGACTTTGGACCTAAGGTGGGTACGAAATTAAATCTCGTGACTGTATGTAGGTCAGTCAAACTGAAGTCCGCTCTCGGTTAAAAATATTGTGTTACTTACACCGACTTCAGTTTAACTGAGCTATTATTTTCTTTTCACTTCTCAGGCTCTAAAATGACTCACAATAGGCTTGTATAGGCGGACTCAAGTGATGTATTTAATCTCAAGGGATTAAAACTACACTTTACTCCCTAGGGACTAAAGTACTTTTTCTTTTTAATTTACGTTGGAAACCCTTAAACAGCCAATCATCGCCTTTTTCAGTGATTGTATATGGACCATTTTTAGTGCAAAAATTATAAAATAAGCGATTTAATTTCGTGAAACACGATTAATGATTACAAATATGAATCTATTTAAATATATAAGGGATAAATCTATTTTATTAGGCATGGTCCAAATAGTTTTCAAGTTTGTATCTGTTGGCTAAATATGCAAGCATTTAAACATCACGGTGTTTGTGAATGGAGGATTATCGCCATTTTCAGTGATTGTGTATGGACCATTTTTAGGCCGTGGAAATCCTCTAAATAACAAATGTGCAAAATTATAAAAAAAAAAAAAAAAATCGTGAAACACGATTAATGATTACGAATATGAATCTATTTAATTACATTAAGGATAATTCATTTTATTATGCATGATCCAATTAGTTATAAAATAATTTTCAAGTTGGAATCTGTTGGCTAAATATGCAAGAATTTAAAGCTTCACTTTACAACAAAAAGAAACCGCGGAACAATTTTGTAACAAACTTTGTTCTAATCCATATTGTAATTTTATACATGTAGAACGTCGTTCTTTTTCTCGAATTCAAAGTGAAAAGTAGAGTGTTTAACGCGAGACTAAACAACCATAATGACACTCGAGCTATAGCCACCCGCGCCCTTTCGACGCATAATGCCAAAAACGCAAAACGCCATTTATACGCAAATCGCCAAATACGTGTATTGCCAAATCCTGGTTATGCCAAACACGCATAATGCCAAAGCTGCATAAAAACTAAATACGCTAAATGCCAAACACGTGTATTGCCAAATTCTGATAATGTCAAACACGTGTATTGCCAAATCCCGGTTATGCCAAATACGCATAATGCCAAAGCTAAATAAATACGCTAAATGCCAAACATGTGTATTGCCAAATCCTGGTTATCTAAAAACTTCTTAATCAGTGATGACGGTGAAACGGAGCGGATTTTGATATTTAGTTCGAAGATCTCGAGGATCCTGATTGAAACATTTGGTTCAAATGTATTTTTCGGAGACGGTACATTCTTGTGTTGCCCAAAACCGTTTGCACAGCTTTATACGTTGCATATTGACCTGAACTCTAACAGTGAAGTAACAAACGTTGTTCCGGTTATATTTGCTTTGTTACCGAACAAAACAAAGACAACATATGCACGAATGTTTGAAATCATTAAAACAAAAATGGGTGTCCATATAGATGAATTAAAAAGCGATTTCGAAGAGGGTGCAATAACGGCAGTAAGAAAAGTATTTCGTGATGTTCAGGTTTCAGGTTGCTTTTACCATTTAAATAAAGCCGTATGGAAAAAGTCAAAAAAACTACAGTGCAATATGACGAAAGAACATAGGACAATGACGAGACTCGCTGCTAATTTACCGTTATTACCAAGTGACAAAATGGTGGAAGGCTGGCAATCTATTCTAGAGACAAGTCCTAAAGATGAAAGTGCAACGAAATTTCAGACATATTTCGAGAAGCAGTGGCTCACAAAATTCCCCTTGGACTTGATAAGTGTGGCTGATAAACGCCACAGAACGAATAACGTGGTGGAAGGCTGGAATCATAGAATCAATACGCGAATCCACAGAAATCCTTCTCTCTTTGACTTCATACACAAACTGAAAAAAGAAACTATTCATAATGACAGAAAAATTGACGATTTTTTGAGAAATCCATGCCGCAAAAGTAAGCGTCGTAGTGTGGATATTGGGTTTGACATAGTATATAAAAAATATCTACGAAAAATAAGGAGAAATATAATCAAGCCAGAGAGGAAGAAGAGGTGAGTTACTCTCTGAATTCATCTTTACTAACTGTTTACACCTGTTAAATATGGGCAACACACCAACCTTCGTTACTAGGGCTAGACAGGAAGTACTTGATATAACATTCGCAACTGAAAAGGTAGCTAAATGCCTAGCCAATTGGCATGTCAGTTCCAAAAACTCAATGTCGGACCACAGACATATTTTATTCGAGGTAACAAAATCAATAGGCAAAGAACCACAAAAACTTAGGAACCCAAAAAATACTTGCTGGGAAACCTACAGGGACTATCTAAAAAAGTACCTATCGGACCTCCCTAAATATGTTAAAACTCCGGATTCTCTCAACTGCGCAGTAAACAAACTTTCAGAAGGCATTAACAAAGCCTACGAGAGGAGCTGCCCGCTGAAAGAATCTAAAACAAACTACACAACGACGTGATGGAACAAAAAGCTGGAAAGGCTCCGCAGCTCCACACGGCGTATATTCAATCACTGCTCTAGGCCGCAAGACTGGGAAAAGTACGGTAGAGCTTTGACGGAATATAACAAAGAAATCAGAAAAGCCAGAAGAGCGTCTTGGAGACGATTCTGTGAAGATATAGCCCAAACACACAAAGGAGCGAGAATTCACAGAATACTCGCCAAGACACCCACAAACTATCTCGGCCTACTAAAAAGACCAGATAATACCTTTACGACCACAGAGAGGGAGACTCTCGAACTCCTCAGAGTAACCCACTTTCCGGGATCGTACACCTCCGATGACACCCAGCGATGTGCCCAAAGAAATCATCCTGATCACAGGGCGCATAGAGCTGATTGGAATAAGGCCACAAACATCTTCAGGCCTAACAATGTTAAATGGGCTATTGATAAATTCCAGCCATTTAAATCAGCGGGAGAAGATGGAATCTTTCCGGCCCTTCTTCAAAAGGGAGAAAATATCCTCCTCCCGCATCTGGTTAAAATATTTCGGGCAAGCTTTGCCTGGGGAATAGTACCAGAACCATGGACACGAGTCAAGGTACGCTTCATACCAAAAGCAGGGAAAAAGGACTACTCTCAGCCTAAATCCTTCAGACCGATCAGTCTTACATCCTTCCTACTCAAAGCTATGGAAAGGATTATAGACCAGCACATCAGAGCTATATATCTAATAGCTAAACCCCTCAGCTTAAACCAACACGCTTACCAAAAAGGGAAATCCACGGAAACTGCCCTCCTCGATCTGGTCGACAAAGTGCAGAAAACCTTAGAGGATAAGCAAACAGCCATATGTGCTTTTCTTGATGTGGAAGGAGCCTTCGATAACACGCCCACAAATACCATTCTAAACGGAATGGCATTAAAGGGTGTGGACGGTACCACCATCAACTGGGTTCAGAATATGCTCTCTAACAGGGTGGCATCTCTAACTCTCAATGCAACTTCGCATGAATTCCACACCACACGAGGCTGTCCACAAGGGGGTGTCCTTTCCCCACTTTTGTGGACCCTAGCAGTGGATCAACTACTTGCATTAATGACGGACCAAGACTATGACACACAGGGATATGCCGACGACCTTGTAGTCATAATCAAAGGCCCCAGCCTCCACACAATCTCATGTCTAATGCAAGGAGCTCTCAACACCATAAATAAATGGTGTAAAGAAAACGAATTGTCCATAAACGCAAGCAAAACTGTGATAGTTCCCTTCACTAAGAAAAGGAAGCTCGAAAAGCTACTAGATCTTAAGCTTAACGAACAAATAATTCCAATCTCAAGTGAAGTAAAGTATCTAGGGGTCACCTTAGACCAAAAGTTAACTTGGAACTCGCACATAAAAAACATAATCCAAAAAGCCAAAATGGCTATGTGGACTAGTTGTCGAATGGCGGGGTCAAGATGGGGCCTAAAGCCCAAAATTGCCCTCTGGCTGTACACGGCAGTGGTAAGGCCTATAATTACATATGCCTCCGCTGTCTGGTGCACAAAAACCAACCAAAAGACAACAATAAACACCCTAAACAGTCTGCAACGCACAGCCTGCGTTATCGCAACAGGAGCTCTATCCTCAACACCGGGAGCAGCTCTGGATGCACTGCTAGACCTAACACCACTGCACCTACAAGTGCAAAAAGAGGCTGAACAGTGTATATACAGAATCTGCACCACGACAAGGACGAAATGGAGCTCTCAAGCACTGACCAAGCGTATGGCATCGGTGTTTGAACACAAAACCTTATGCATGCCAACTGATGACATGCATATTGAATATAACTACAAAAAACTATACTCAGTGGAGATACCCTCCAGGGACAAATGGCTGAAAGGCCAGCTGGACTACAAAGAGGGCTGCCACATTTGGTATACAGATGGTTCCAAAAAAGGGAACGATGTGGGGTGCGGCATCTACGGTGAGAGACCAAGACTCAAAGTTAGCGTCAGCATGGGTACGGAGGCCTCAATCTTCCAAGCGGAAGTCTTCGCCATCAACAAATGCGCGGAAATCAACCTTGAGAAGAACCGTAGGCACCAGCACATCTACATCAACTCGGACAGCCAAGCTGCCCTTTTGGCACTAGACGCATTGGAGATAAACTCTAAACTAGTCCAAAACTGCAAAGAAAACCTTAATGCCCTAGGAAACTCCAACAAAGTAATACTTAGATGGGTACCAGGGCACTCCAACATTGATGGAAACGAAATAGCAGATGAACTGGCTAGGAAAGGTGCTGACAACCCCCTGGTTGGCCCGGAGCCTTTTTGTGGTATCACAAAAAGGAAATCCTATTCACTGCTAAACGACCTATATAAATCTAGGGCGATCGAGCTGTGGAAGTCCACGAAAGGACAAAAGCACTCGAAATCATTAATTACAGGGTTCAAAAGCAACTTCTCCAAAGAGATTCTACAACTCAAAAGAGAAAAGACTTGCGCAGTGACTAGAATTCTAACTGGCCACTGCAAATTGAACAAACATCTGTTTCTAATGGGTATGAAACAAGAACCGACATGCAGGTTCTGTCAGGAAACAGAGGAGACAGCAATGCACATCCTCTGTTCTTGCGGACCACTAATGCGTAACAGAAGTATCTACCTAGGGCGACATATTGTGGACCCACAGGAGATACAACTTCTCACGGCCCAAAGCATCTGGAAATTCTTAGACGCAACGGGCCTTTGCGGTGAACTTTAAACAAAGGGCTGTTACAAAAGATCAGCAATGGTCGAAGTGACACACAAGGCCCATCCAAACCCCCCAATAATAATAAATCAAGCCAGAAGAATTTCTCAGAAAATTAATTTTACTGAAAATGTTAAAGTAAGAATTAAAGTAACCAGGTAATAACGGTAACACTAAGTTGATGTACAATATTTTAAGTTTTAATTATTTTTATGTTTATATTGTGTATCTAAAAAGGTAAAAGGTACATTAAGACTGGGTTTTATATATACTGCAATAGGCTTGACCGTATCGCTGTAAGTAATGTGAAGTATGTACTACTGTTAACTAATAAAGACTATACACGATAAAATCCGGCCATGCATGATCTGGTGTATTTTTGCGATGAATGCATATTTTCAAGCAGTTTTTTTTTTCAATATGTTGTATAATTATAATACTATATAATGAAATAAAATCGTATCATAATGTATGGGTATGTGCGAGTTTTCGCCAAATATATTCTATCATACCTTTCATCTCCTGTACAGCGTTTTTTGATAATCTTCACTCGCTTCCTGCTTCTACGCCACAACTGTATTTATATTGTTACAAGCAGTTTTACCCACAATAGAATGTCGTCTTACGAAAAAAATACTTTTTCACTTCTCATGCTCGTAAAGTCCTTCTTTATGCTGGGTATAGGCTGCATAAAATCGCATTTTATGCACTAGTGCATAAATGGTTGTCGTCATCTAGACTAAGACAATTAAGCCCTACAGCCAGACAGACGAGGTGACTACATTAAATAAACATGTTATTTGAATAAATTTACTTTAATTTTATTTATATTTGCATCGTAGTTGCATCTAACAAAAAAGAAATTTATAACTATTAAAAACAAGCATTATTAACAAGAACATTAAAAAATCAACGTAGGTATAAACTTGGCAGTATTGCGTTCGACCTAAGTCAAAAATCGCAAACAGAAAATAATAAAAAAAATTGACAGAAATACAGTGGCGGGAAAGAGGTTTTGGACTATTAATTAGTTATTTTCTTTGCAAAACTTGTTGTGTTATGGAATTTAGTTAAAATGTCGTCTAGTGAAGAGGAAATAAAGCTCACACCTAACACACTCATGGAAAAAAATGCAAAATAACTTATTGAACAGACATTTTAATTAAAGTTTTTTTACATTATCAGTTATCACTGTTGTATTTCCTCGTAATCGAATTGAAAAGCAGAGTGTATAACTCGGTCTTAAAACCCATTTTATCCTCGACTTAATTATCCAACCTCGCCTGCCGGCTCGGTTGGATACCATAAGTCTCGGAAAAATGGTTTGTTTTATGCCCTTGTTGTACAATCTACTATTTGAAACTCATTTCTATTTGTAGTAGTCAGGAAGACTTTTTACTCCAAGCACTGAAAGTTGTTTTTGTATGGGAGGCATTTATTTGTCAAAAAGTCAAATTCGCCAAAGTTAAAAAACCTCAGAACTATCTTAATCTGAATATAATTAGGAAAGTTTTAACTATTGTGGTAAGATAATTTAATAACGTATAATTTGGCTTGTATAATTAAAAATAATAAAATGTTTTAAAACGGAGAATTTGGTAGACTGTCAGAAGATCGTGTACAAAAAAATAAAGGTACTGTGGATTATATAAGGGTCTAAGACACAGACGCTCTAACATTTTATTATGATTGTATTTTTATTATGTACTTTCATAACCACTGACTATTACAAAAAAGTGCTGCTTGAAAATTAGCATTCATTAAAAAAATACACCAGATCATGCATGGCCGGATTTTATCGTGTACAGTCTTTATATAGTACATTGTAGCCCAGGTACAGAAAGTAAGCAATAGATGGACGAGTTAGTTCGCGGGCCGAGCCGCAGGTGAGGACCGCGAAGATACGAGTCCATCTATTGCACTTTCTACCGAGGCAATACTATGTGCTTTTCACGCCTAATGTAAGGAAATAAAACAGGTTAGGACATAATACACAGTTTAATTAAAAGTAATATTGATATTAGCATTAGGACAGTTGCTGAATGACAATGAAATGTTTTTTCCCGGAATTTTTGTTGAATATCGTACAAATTTCCAATCAAAAGTTCAAAAGTTTAGCGTTTGTTTCCAATTAAAAGAACAGAAGTAATTTTCATTCCCGCCTTTTTAACTTTTTTAATTTTTACCTTATTTAAAGATGCAAAGGCGTTTTTCACGTACGCCTTAAAAACTTACATAAAAACACGTTTACAATCGCAAAAATACACTTTCACTGAGCGGATTTGACGTTTTAATTTTTTAATTAAACGTTCTAATGTCATATTTGTCAAACATTTTTTTATTTATTTCCGAACGAGTTACTAATGTCATAAATAACCGACCAATAGCAGAGTAGAAAGTAAACTGGTCTAAAAACACTCCATTTTACTTTGCAACTCAACATTGTTGGACTGTTTTTGTGTTGTACTACTAAGAGCAACTTTCTATTCTGATTTCGATCCTTCTTTGGCCATATTTCCGAGCAGTGGCGTGAAAAAGTATAATATTAACTTTTGTTTTGATAGGTATTTGTTTTATTTATTAATTATCCCATCAAAAACATAAATGTGAAATGAAGGCCAAGTTCAATATTATGATATGATATACTCGTATGCCTTGGTTTTTGACTTCAACGACAAAAGAAGTGAGATCTAAATGGGTGCCAAGTTCAGTCTTGAAATTTGTTTATAACAACATTAAATATTTTATAACAAGTTAAAATATAATATATTCTTATAACTTAGGATATTATATTATTTCACGCATGATTCGTGGACCTACTACTCCTTGTCCCACAGCTATTTCGTCGGAGCCCTGAGGGCTCCTAATTCTGGGCAATCTGTCCTTCGGGCATTTAAAGACACCTAACGAACCTAATCTACCTACTTTTGCGGAATAAAAATGATTTCTGACAAATTTCTGATGAAAGCGAATAACAGTGAGGCAAAAGTAGTGGGTCCACGAGTCAGTCGCTAATATATTGAAGCCTGAGCCTTGAGGTCTGACTTGGCTAGTTCTCATATACGAATTATTATTAGTATTAGTATGCTGGCATTCTGCGTATTTGGCATTCTACGTATTATGCGTGGATTTTTTTTCATTATGCAAAACGACAAAGTGGCCTTTTGCGTTTTTGGCATTATGCGTATTTGGCATTCTGAGTATTTGGCGTTCTGCGTATTTGGCGTTCTGCGTATTTGGTATTATGCGTATTTGGTATTATGCGTATTTGGTATTATGCGTGGATTTTTTTTTCATTATGCAGAACGACAAAGTGGCCTTTTGCGTTTTTGGCATTATGCGTCGAAAGGACCCGCGCTGCGCTTGGGTGGCTAAACATCTCGTCATTATGGCTTGTTTTAGTCCCTTGTTGAACAATCTACTATTATTGTATGCTTTTTGTGATCTCATCTAAAATAATAAGGAAGTATAGGACAATTCAAGCCAGTCGCAAGCCAGTCATAGTCCTATTTTTAAACCATTTAAATGTGATTGACATCCACGGGTGGATGATGGAGACGGATATCGTAGCAAGGCAGTGCCAAAGGAGATGGCGGGAGTACGCTCTCCATAGGGACGAGTAGAGTTAGAGGGGAGGCTTTTGCCCAGCAGTGGGACACGAATTTAAACGAGATATGTTATCATCACCCTTGAAATAGGTACGGTTGAGGAGTTATCTTGAAAATAAATAATTATAAAAAATATTTTTTAGGTCTCCTTGTTGCTTTATAGTCGTCCACATTCATACTTAAATTTCCGTAACATAAATGAAACCCAATTACATGATTAAAAAATGTTTAATTTCATTTTAACGTACACTAAAGGGACTGCATGGTCCCGATTTTAATAGCTTAGGTTGGGTACTCTACAAATATTATTCTTAACGTACAAGGTGCTTTCTTACGGATTTCGGATACGGGACCGTGTACACTGCGGTCGAGATTTATATACAAAAACTGCGCGCTCCGACGACTGGAGCGACTGTGGTCGAGAGGGACGGCAGATGTAATAAGTTCGGCGCCGCCTCGGGAGGCGGGGCGTCCGCAGGTCGCTGTCGTGGTTCAAGGCGGGCAGGGGCGCTCCGGAGCGAGACATTCCCGATCGAAACATTTCTAACGGCACCCGGAGCGCTCGCCACTCCCGATGTCTAATTAATAATACTCGTTCGGCGACACGGGCACAGTTTTGTCACTAGACGTTAGAAAACTAATGTAGGTTTCAGAGGAATCGCGCTCTGTTAAAAATCG
>CAWYPN010000186.1:0-17838 GCA_963966035.1 Acleris laterana
CATCGCACTTGTAAGAGACCATTTATTATTACGATGTCCCTATCTATGCATTATGCATTAATAACAACTTAAAGTTGTTTGGATATTTATATCTTATTAGCTTTTGCCGCGTCACCATAGATGTAAAAGTAGGCCATAATGTAATCCAGGGTATAAGCTATCCATTCCAAATATCATTCACATCGGTCCGGCCAACTGTTGCAGCTTATAGGAGTGACGAACTAACACGCGAACTTTCGCGTTTATCATATTAAGTAGGATACTGTGAATGAATGTAAAATAGTATAATGTATTCTACTAGTAGGGTGCAGTGTTCAACAATGGAACACCAAAAATTCAGAGTCTCATATTTCTCTCATTTTTGCAAACATGGATTCCGTTTTTAAGAGGAAGGTAGTCTATTTAAGTAGGTGTAATGTGACATTAATTGTTTCCTTAAAAACGCAGACATATAACCAATAAAAAGGATTTTAAAAAAAATTAGAATTGTTTCATTGTGTACACCCATATGTACACAATGACACGCCTTGTGTCCAACAATGAAACGCGGTTATGATTATTCACTTATATTGGCAAAAATACAAAAATTTCAAATAGGCATTAGCTAATTTAACAGGCAATAACGTCTTGCAATCAACAATTCGTATGTTATCAATAATGTCTTATAATTATTTTATTTAACAATATTAAAGTTTTGTCAGTCGCACAACAACAAAAATCTGGTTACTTATAACAAGAAGTAACGATTTACAGTCAACAGTTACCCATATTTTAGGCCATAATGTCTAAAATTCTTTAGAAACATACCGACTTAAAGTTTAATCAGTCTCAAAACTACAAAAATCACAAATACGAGGTAATAATTCTCGTTACCTGAATCAACCGTGTCCAACAATGAAACGCGGTTATTAATATAGATTTATATTGGCAAAAATACCAAAATCACAAATAAGCATTAGGTAATTCATCTTACAATCAACAATTCGTATATTAGCAATAATGTCTTATAATATTTATTTTAACATTGTTTCATTGTGTCCTCCTATGAATTGTGTCATTGTTGGACACCGAGGGTATTTTAGAATAACCTTGAAATATAACCTACTAAAATTGAACAATTTAACAGGTAATCTATTCCACGTGAATCTATGATGCATGTACATAGCAACTTAATACTGAGGGAAATGAATATCACTATAGTATTTACGTGAAAAAACAAATAAAACTGAGAAAAATACTTACTTTTTTGACCAACAAACCGAAAAAGCTCCGCAGACACGTCCTTTTACAAGCGGCGAGCACGAAAACTGGGGAGGAGCGGGGGGTGTACGAGGCTTTAGGACGAGGCGTACTGCACTATCTGGCAACGTCGCATTACAGAAATAGTACGCCGTTTCACTGTGTACGACTGTTTCATTGTTGAACACTCGACCCTACTTTTTAATAATATTGTAGGTTTAACAATTGCGACGAGTTAATGTAGTTTTGTGTCAAAACCACCTGTTGGATTATTGTACACTGGAAATAAACAGTTTTACTGATTGTATGGTACTTGAACGTCCATCGACGCATGTACAGTCGTATTCAGAAGTAGCTGTGCACTTTATTGCCTTGTCGCAGCAACATATCCAAGCGAGAGTGGGTTCAATTAATTTAGTACATCAATAGCTGTAGCTCCGCAGACACGTCCTTTTACAAGCGGCGAGCACGAAAACTGGGGAGGAGCGGGGGGTGTACGAGGCTTTAGGACGAGGCGTACTGCACTATCTGGCAACGTCGCATTACAGAAATAGTACGCCGTTTCACTGTGTACGACTGTTTCATTGTTGAACACTCGACCCTACTTTTTAATAATATTGTAGGTTTAACAATTGCGACGAGTTAATGTAGTTTTGTGTCAAAACCACCTGTTGGATTATTGTACACTGGAAATAAACAGTTTTACTGATTGTATGGTACTTGAACGTCCATCGACGCATGTACAGTCGTATTCAGAAGTAGCTGTGCACTTTATTGCCTTGTCGCAGCAACATATCCAAGCGAGAGTGGGTTCAATTAATTTAGTACATCAATAGCTGCAGCGAGGTACTAACATGTAGAGCTACTTCGAAGTTCTTCCGTACAAAATAATCAAACGATGTCGTATTTTGTCGGGTGTAGGTATTTCGTATCAGAATGATGAGAATGATGAATGAATGAATGACGTATTCGTGCTTGAATAGGTCAATAAATGTAGAGGAAGCCAAAGTTGTATGTTTAGACCAGTGCACCTGGCGTTCCATACTATCTGCCTACTCCATTGAGAGACTGGCGTGAAGGTATGTATTTATGTATTGAGACTAATGCTTACTGAGATAGTAACTTGAATACGGACTTATGAGCCAAAATACGTCGTTTATTTACTTACTACGTACGGGAGGGGTAATTACACAATAGATCCCATAGGGTCGAAGTGTATCCGTAAGGACCCCATGAATAAGATAAGATAAGATACTACGTTGTACTCGTTGGGCATGGCGAGCAATCGGGTCGACTAAGGTCTGAATAGAACTCAGTGGCATTTAGCTTTCATTTGGCTGCACTTGTGAATATGTATGAATGACGATTGACACCCTATACCTACGAATATCAATGAAGAAACTCGCTGGCACGTTGTACCTAGCAATCTACAACTCTGAATATAGGTTTCTTACAGAAGACAAATCCAAAGATGCACTAACAAAGAAATTTAGAAATTCTAATTGTATGAATGGGGGGAATTACAATAAACAAGTGCTATGTTTGAATTTAATTAGTTAATAACGTAGTTTTATTGATTTGATTGCAGCGCCCTTACAGGGTTTATGTTTGGAGTAAATATATTTTTAAGTCACGTATACACACGTAATGCAATAAATAAATAAATAAGTATAAGTATGAGTACGCGAAAAACTATTGCAGCAATCTGCGAGACCGCGAAGCGGACTTGGCAGTGCTGCAAGACTCGAGTGTCGCGTCCTCGAGACCAATGGTTTCCTTTGCATTGTATATTATTCTTCTTGCTTTTAGTTATTCGACGGATTGTTTCCGAAATCGATATCTGGGGATATAGGGAGCGGGGTAGTGGTAAGGTTCGATGTAGAAACAGCGAACGCCATAAATTAATATTTTTTACTTGATGTTATAAGAACTGCCTTAAAATGGTAATAAGGACCAAACAAATAAAAATGTCCAGCGACTTATATTCTTTATAAATCCAATAGAATTTCATAGATATTAAGAACCGTAAAACTACACAACTATGGTCCTAGCCTACAACAATAGTCCAATTTTACTTTTCATATTATTCTAAAAATATGATAGATTTAGCTATAGCTAGAGTTTAGAGCAGTCAATTTTAGGCCAAACAGTACATATACCCAGCAATAATAGCAGTAAGGTAATGTAATGTAAATTTAAGAATAATGTAATGAAGAATATTGGACTATTGTTGCAGGCTAGGACCATAGTTGAGTAGTTTTACGTAATCCAAAGTTTTAGCAATATGTTTTTGCATTTGTTACTATTTATTGTTTCAAAGTTTTGGCTTTTATCGACATGTTTGATCCCACGACGATTGTTGATTCGGGTGAAAAGAGGTGCGCCGTGGGCTAGCCCTGTCAACATTGAGTGCGAACTAGACAACTAGTGGGACTTTGAGGGTGCGGACTAGTGGGGGCTTTGTTTCCCATTTGTTCGCAGTGCCGACCACAGGGAACGACTTCCCCAATAGTCCGCAGTGCGGGCGAGGGGAACAGCCGTCGCCCTGCTGAGCGATCACGAGAACAGCGCGTCTCCAGGCTGCATGAAGCTAGGGATGAATATTTTGCACTGCGCCAAACAAACACCGACCGTCCAGTGGTGCCATCACTACTACTTATTATTGTGTTTTCTAATAAACTTAACTATTTTCATTCATTTTACCTTTATATGTATAAAATGTATTTTTTCGTTACGTTATTCCATTCACTCGAAAGTCAATTAGGTACTTATAATTTTATAATACTTTGTCATTATATCCTACAAATAAAAGATGAAACTGAGTGGTTGATCACTCGACGCACAGCCGTCACCGCTGGACCTCGGGACTTGAGGTTGGGGAGGAATGTTCCTGGGACACCCCGAGGAGTATTGGTGGAGGCGGATGGCCTAAACAATTTGATGACATTGGTTGAGTCATATAATTGGATATATTGATTCACTATGTATATGATGCGTATGCTCGGTGCAGTCTTAAGGAAGAAGGCAGGCTGTGCTGGGTGCCGGGTACTTGCGTGTCGCGCGGGGCTGCTCGCGGAGCGACGCGGCCGCCCGGAAGACATCGGGATTTTGTTTGATTGTTAATATTGTAATTGAATCCGCCGAATTATATCTAGTATTATATCTAGTCCTTTATAAAACGTATCGCGCCGCGCTGAACCAGCTGGCTGCTGTCGCGGCGGTGCCGGGCGAGGCACCGATTGACGAAGCGCAGGGCGTCAATAATCCGAACCTTTCATGTCATTACGGTTCAAACAAGATGTTAAAATGACACTTTATTTTATTGATAAAAAGACAAGTTTTAATTAGAATCATTAGTCTGAAATAGGTGAGGTATTATAAAATGATTAACCTGTATCTATAACACGGAATTATGTCCAATGAAAAATTTTGATTGCGGCGGGCGCAAATAATTAAATTGTTTTCCTCGACCACATTAATATTAACAGCATATTTATTTTTATGAAGTAGTTGTACGTTTGAATCCGCTGAGCGGTCACAAGTTTTAGTTGTTTTTACATTTTT
This sequence comes from Acleris laterana, assembly GCA_963966035.1. Lineage (NCBI taxonomy): Eukaryota > Metazoa > Arthropoda > Insecta > Lepidoptera > Tortricidae > Acleris > Acleris laterana. Next base: position 4,804 of record CAWYPN010000186.1, read on the forward strand.
TTTATAGTAAAGTAAAATTTTGTTGATTATGTATGTGTATCCCGACATTCCAGACTTCATTATTGTGCGGGTAACACGAATGAAGGGATATTTTTGAGGTACTTTGCTGCCAAAAAAGAGTGATGCAAAACCGGTCAAGCGCGGGTCAGACTCGCGCACAGAAGGTTCCGCACCGCCTACTCATTATTGGCCCGTTTCTAGCAGTTTTTTGTACTTGCACTATAATAAAAAGTTGTTGTACGCTTGTATACATGTATCACCGTATTGTCAATAGAGCAAAATAAATCAAACTTGAAAAATAAACTTTTCTTAAATCGGGACTGACTTTTTACTTTTTTTTAGAGACCTACCCTTATATTATAGCCATTGGTGAAGGTTATGTACCTATCTATAGAACCCATTAGGATAGCTTAACTTTGTTTTATAACAATCGTGAACTTTTTACGGTTAGATACAGTAAAAAAAAACATGACAAAAGATAAGATAAAAAAAGATAAAAGATATTTATTCAGTAAGTAGGCCGCACGGGCACTTTTACACGTCATGAATCTACCAGCGCTTCCCAAGAGGAGACCACTGCCGAGAAGAAACGCCGCAAGAAACTCAGCAGTCAGTCATTTTTTAAACATTTTACAATGGTAGTACTTAATCTAGCATTATATAAAGCAATAAATATTAAATTAAATATAATATCAAATAGCAAATAGCATGCGTAGTTCAGCAGGAAAACATGTCAAAAATATTACGAGAGAGACAAGGGGGGGAAGAGAGGAGAGGAAAAAAAAAAAAAACAGGACAACCAAATAAAAGTTTGATATGCTTTCCCACATCAACGGTGTCCCCTAGACAGACAACTTTGCAATTTTACAAATTATTAATGACTAAGTTTCGGGTTTAGGCCAAGCATTTTTATCTGTTAGATAGTCCTCAACCCTATAGTACGCTTTAGATATTAACGACTTTTTTAAGTAATTTTTAAGTGCTGGAAAGGGTAATGTTAAAGCTTCGTCAGGTAATTTGTTATAGAAATGAATGCATTGACCAACAAATGATTTATATACTTTACGGACGCGGAATTTTCGGATAACAATTTTATTTTTATTTCTTGTATTTAGATTATGTACATCGGAATTTTTGGTGAAAGAATTTAAATTTTTAATAACATAAATAATATTCTCATAAATAAATTGAGACGCTACAGTTAAGATGTGAATTTCTTTAAAAAGTTCTCTTAAGGAGTAACGGGAATTTAAGTTATAAATAGAACGAATAGCCCTTTTTTGTAAGACAAATATACTTTGTATTTCAGCTGCCTTACCCCAAACCAGAATACCGTACGACATCACACTATGGAAATAACTATAATAAACTATGCGAGCTGTCTCAACATTAGTTAGTTGTCTAATTTTCCTAACCGCGTAAGCTGCCGAACTTAGTTTACCTGCCAGTACCGCTATATGGGGACTCCATTGCAAATTTTTATCTATGGTTATGCCTAGAAAAACTGCCTTATCTACCATTTGCAGACACTCGTCATTTAGAAAAATACTAGAATCTACCGGTTTAACATTAGGCAAAGCGAACCTAACACATTTAGTTTTTTTAGCATTTAGTAGTAAATTGTTACTAGTAAACCAATTAAGTACTTTAACTAGTGTGGCGTTTATCCTACTGTAGTCAATGGACTTTCTATCTACTTTGAAAATTAATGAAGCATCATCAGCAAAAAGTACAATCTCACAAAGTTTATCTACTGTTGGTGGTAAGTCATTTATATAAACCAGAAATAAAAAAGGGCCTAAAATTGAGCCTTGCGGCACACCTAATTTCACTGTAGCTCCAACAGATTGCGTTTTGTTTACAACAACTGTTTGAGTTCTATCACTTAGATAAGAAGACATGAGACTTGAAGCTTTATTGGACAATCCATAATGTTTTAATTTTAAAATTAGGGTCGAATGACCATTACATAATGTAAGTATTATGTTTTGACCCATTGTCTTTTGAACTTCAATCATATTATTACGTTAAGTAGGTACCCTTCCCAAACATACCCGGTAAGAACTAATAACAAAGTTGCTTTGTAAACAATGGATTGACTTTCAGACTGAAACTCCTGCCTAACTCAGTACCTATACATTCCTAGCTGGTCTACCAACAGACGGATTCTCTCAAAAAAGTGACGACCTGGGGGGTTATTATGACATAGCTATGCAGTTCTGTTTACGCTCAGAGAACGGGACAGAGCTATGTTGTATATATAGCTCTGTCCCTTACACTCGCCGTAAAATGAACTGCATAGCTATGTCATAATAACCCCCCTGGTACTTGCTAAGGAATAGCATGCATTCAGACTTCCCCAATGAATTTAAGCCTCTGAAAAATGCTAGTACTTTAAACAATGAGACAAAGATATTAAAAAAAAAAAATGATGAGGTATAGGCTTTACAACGGGGAGTGTTCTGATGAATTATTTGGACTTTTACCGGCCGCAGAGTTCCACCACCGAACTACTCGACGCAATGCCAGGTTCCATCAACATCACCTTGATGAAGGGCGTTCTTCCACCGTGCGTTTCACTAGGCACTTTTTGCCTCGTACAGTGAAACTGTGGAATGAGCTCCATTCGGCGGTATTTCCCACCAGTTATGACATGGGTGCCTTCAAGAAAAGAGCTTACATCTCAATTATTGGCCGGCAACGCACCGACAACTCTTCTTGAGCTGATGGTGTTTATGGGCGGTGGTGTTTACTTCCCATCAGGTAACCTACAATGCTCGTTTGCCTCCCACTGATATAAAAAAAAAATGCTTACCCTGCCTTTCGGCAGGGCTCCTGTTACGGGGCGGGCGGTTTGCCCTTCGGGTATCTAAAGATACCTAACAAACCTAACCTACCTACTTTTGCGGTATAATAAATTATTTGACGAATAGCGGTGGGGGTGTCCAGCTGGGGAGACACGAGACCGTCGCTAGTCTATACTTTAAGGTATTTAAAAAAAAAAATTACTGCTTTCTTGTACTAAGTGTGTGGCTGTCATTCTCAAAACATCTGTCCAATTATTTCATTATTTGTAAATTATTTTAACGTTGATTTTGGTCCGCAAATCCAGGGCAGTTTTGTTGGACAACTTGTAACATTGTAGTCCACCAAACGAAGGAAACTCAGTGGAAAAAACTCGTGTATAAGCGAATTTTGCCATAGTCGTAGGCAATGGTGGTTTAAACTACATACTAAAAGTATTGGTGGGTGGGGGTGAAGCTAAAGGGGGGAGGGGGGTGTAAAGGTCCCTTTTTTTAGTTTTTAGCAAAAAACTCGTAAACTGTGGCCTATAGCTAAAAATAGTCTGAAACACAAATAATGTACGTAAAATTATCTACAAAAAAGATATAAACATTTTTTCTCTGGGATCAATATTTCATGAGATATGGGGGGAAGTAGATGACCAATAAAGAAATAAACACATTTATTTAAGTACGGTACGTATAATCCTAAAGATAAAATTCCTAATTATCTTCTAAATCTAAAGTATTAGCATAATCATCGTCATCAGCGGTGTCTTCGATGGGAGCTCCGTTAGTGCATGAGCCGGAGCATACACCACAGACACTGGAGCAGGGAATTCCAGCTTTCCGGCAGCCACATCGCATCCCACACCCCGTCTTACACCGGCAGAATATGGTTTTGAGAATTGAGTCAGGTGCCACTGGGTCGTTGGTTGTCACTGGCTTTAGGATGCCATCATCACCTTTAGCCCATCCCCATTGAGTTAGTTGTAGGGGGTTGCCGAGCCATTGTTGTATCTGTAATAGTAATAAGGTCAATGTAAGTTTAGGTTATATAGATATTTGCATTTTAAAGACAAAATAATACACAACTTGTGTAATTAAAGATACCTGTAGATAAACTCTGAACGAGTGCTGCTTCGAAGCTCCTCTAGTAGGAGGAAGAGTGGCCAGATCTGATTTTGGTCTCATCGATGCTCTTAAAAAAACCGAGTAGCGGTATTTGTTGAGGTTTTGTACCTCGATAGGTGCTTGGTAAATCGACAAAAACAGCTTCTCGCCGGCCTGTTCAATACTTTCTGGTGACGAGGGCCCACTGAAAATATCGGATATCTTTTGGATCAAGTCTGGTTTAGCAGTGAACAATTTCGCTATTCCCACTTTGCTTTTTCCATGGATCGCTGAGGTGGTGTCACATCCGGAGAAGCTGTGGAGAAGGAGAATTGTCTTTGCAAATGGAAGCTGTTGAAGTTGTTGCACTGAAAACAATTTGTCCTCAACCTTCCCACGCCCTGGCTTCAAAAACAACACGTTGATATGTGGTGGGGCCAATCCTATGAGGAGGACTATCAAGTCGACATCCTCCCCAATAACAACAGTTGGATGTAAGGCAGCTTTCTCCAACCCGCACCTGACAATAGTGCCATCAGCATCTCCTGTTGCAATGGTTGTTTCAATTCCTGCTACTGTCATCTTCTCGGTAAGGAACTGAATCAGCCTTGTTTTATTGTTTTCATTAGCGAAGAAATGCTCCTGTTGAACGGTGATGATTGTATGCTCGTTAAAATTTATGTCGACCGAAGTTTTTGTCAGACCACGTCGCTTCTGCTCTGCTCGTTTAGTACTGTCGACATCACCATAACCATCAAAAATCACTATACAATTTGGACCGTAATGTTTCTGTACATAAGTAATATACTGATGGCAAATCGAAGAAACGCTGTCGGACTGTTTCCATTTCATTCATTTTATCTTTAAGAATATACGTGCCGTACTTAAATATTTAAATGTGTTTATTTCTTTATTGGTCATCTACTTCCCTCCATATCTCATGAAATATTGATCCCAGAGGAAATATGTGTAAATCTTTTTTGTAGATAATTTTACGTACATTATTTGTGTTTCAGACCATTTTTAGCCATAGGCTACAGTTTACGAGTTTTTTGCAAAAAACTAAAATAAGGGACTTTTACACCCCCCTCCCTCCTTTAGCTTCACCCCCACCCACCAGTACTTTTAGTATGTAGTTTAAACCACCATTGCCTACGACTATGGCAAAATTCGCTTATACACGAGTTTTTTCCCCCGACAGGCAAATTTTGGTCTTCGTTCGGTGGGCTATTGATGAAGAACTCGCATTGAATAAAATAACAGTGAAAAGATGGTTCCAAATGAGTTAGCGGTCAAGATCACACCAAGCCATTTGATCACATAGGAAGGTGCCAAAAAGGAATGTGGCTGAAGCACAGGGCTGAAGTCATCGTGAGCCCTAAAAATGTATGTTATAGTCGTTGCCACGTCGAACCCTTTTTCGACTTAAAACAATAAAACACCATATTTTTCACAAAATTATATTTTGTGTGATAACACCTGCTACATGTTTCTTACTGTTATTGTATTTACAATATTTAATATTCTACACATTAGTAACAATAACATTCATAACTCGGCCGGTCGCGACGGCCGCGAGCGGGTCGTGCGAGCTCCAGCCGCAATAAACGTGCGTGCAAGTCAAAACTAAACAACTAACCTACAACTAAAACGATACCGCAAAATTAAGTGTTAATAACATTTGGCAATAAATTACTGGGATAACACGAAATAATCCTTAAGCGAAGCATAAAAACAGAAACTATCGTAATATAAAACTTTTATTTCTAAGAGTGTAAAAGAATACAAAATATAAAAACGATAACGTCCAGAGCCGCCCGCGGCGGGCCGGCGCCCGCGCTCGTCCGATACAAAAATAGTTCGCGCGCCCGCGGTCCGGGCGTGCGGCAGCTCACCGGACTACTCACGCGCTCTATGCAGCCTTGAGTCAATTAGTCGTAATACCTACAATATCTTACACGGAGTTAAGCAGAGAGGACGAGAAAGAGGCACTTCGAAGAACAGATACATTAAAACTATAAATTAACTTGTGGCCTGTACACACGCGCGTCGTCACCAGACATGTAAAAACAATGTATACAAAATATACATACGAGCTCCGTACACAGACTATATGCGATTCGAAAAACATTGCACTTCACAACAAAACCAAAGACTTAACTAATTTCTTTGGAAATTGAGAATATATTAATTTATTATGAATTAAGCGCACACGTCCGCCCGCGCTCGGGGCGCGCGGCTCTCGGGCTCGCGGGACATATTGTTTATTGCACTATATAATTATGCTAGTTCGCAGACACTCGTCAATATACACACATTTAATTACAATTATTTGCAATTTGTACTTTATTCAGCTTCAGCGACCCGAGCCGCAGCGCTCCGGCGGAGGGCGTAAGGCAACCGATCCATAGAGCACAGACAGTATATACAATACACGCTAGAGTTACCCTACGTTACCTATTTGTACTTAATGCCTTAAGTTATCGCTATAGCTAGGTGTCGGGTGGCGGGCGCTACCGCCGCATGGTGGAGTTGAGCGTCTGCATGGCGAGCGGCGGCGGCGGGTTGATGTAGGGGTAGGCGTACACGTTGGGCTGCTGCGCGCGCTCGGGCGCGTACTGCCCGCCCTGCACGTTCATCACCAGCTGGTTGTTGAACTGCTGCTGCGGCACGCGGTACGAGTTCAGCCCGTAGCCGCCCAGCAGCGGCGCGTTCAGCGACGCGTTCAGCGCCGGCGACACGCGCGCGCCGCCCATCTGCATGTGCTGCATCGGCGACAGGTCTGCGCAACACGAACAACCGCCTGTCAAGCTTATCAATACATTCGCTTCATTCATTTATATAACTATTCGAGCCAGCCCTCCGCGTACACTCAAACTGTATGCTAACACGAACAGCCCGATCAGATTAAGCCAGATATGGACAATCAGGGGAAATAATACGTGGTCTGGTCAAAGCCGCGGTGGTGGCGTGACTGTAGCTACCCGCCGGGCGGGAGCTCGCCGGGCGGGAGCTCGCCGGGCGTTTCAGGCTACTGCCGGGGACTTGTGGGTCACACTTTCACTTAAGAATAACTACAATAGACCGATTCAAGTCCATATTTGCGTGCTGTACTTATGTAAACAAAATAATGGTTACACATTCTCGCAGCAGTTATCACATTTTTTAAGCAGTCTGAATATGGTATTGTTAAATAACCCAAACGACAAATATCTCCTGATGACTTTAATATGAGCAGTATTTTATGGTCGGTTGAGGGGTCATCATTCGTTCCGTTTAACTACTCGACTGCGGATGAGTGTTGTTTGATTGATGAACTGAATATGCAGTCTCAGACAATATACCGGGGTTTTAAATCAATATAATAAGTTGCTAGATCTCGTCTTGTCTAATGACGATGATGTGTGTGAGTGCCCGAGCGCCCTAGTACCGTCGACCCAAGCCATAAACCTGTAATTATTTATATTAAATGTACTACCATGAGCCCTATACTTTCAGCTCCTCAATTTAAATACTACTTTAATAAAGGCGATTATGAGTCGAACGAGCTATTGAATATACATCGGAAAGATGAATTCTCTCTGCGTACTTTTGATCAGTCGGTTGATTTCTTTTATGTACCCTGTAGAAAGCGGAATATAGACTTTTATCCTGCATGGTACTCGCTATCACTAAAAAAAGCTCAAAAAGTAAAACAAGTACCTTAAAAAATTAAAAAAAAAATTAAAATGTATAATAATAAATCAAATTTAGTTTCGTGTAACGTTTTGAGAGACAGAGTGCATAAGTTAGAGCAGGAGTGTTTTAATAAGTACATCGAGCGCGTCGAAAGTAACATTGCTAAGAATCCAAAGCTCTTCTGGCCATTTATCAAATCACGATCCACCTGTCACGGAATACCCAGCAGTTTAAAATATGGCAATAGATTGATCACTACCGGTTCCGATATTTGTAATGCTTTTTCTGACTATTTTTCTTCTACGTTCTCGACGCTAACTGGTGCTGTTTCCAATCCTCTTTGCAACTTTTGTGTTAATTCGGCGGTTGAATTGAACAGCATTGAAGTTAATCCAGAGAAATTAATTAATATATTGTGCAAACTGGACCCATCCAAGTCAGCCGGCCCTGATGAGATGCCAGCCCTGCTTTTAATTAACTGTGCAAATACCGTGGTAACTCCCTTAGTTTTATTATTCAGACGTTCTTTTTCTGAGAGTTTAGTGCCGTCAGTTTTGAAATCGGCTTTGATTACTCCGGTACACAAAAATGGGCCTAAAACTAACATTACTAATTACAGACCCATTTCTAAATTATGTATTTTATCAAGTTCTTGAAAAAATTGTTAATAACCAAGTTTATGATGTTTTAAAAAAAAGTTCATTTCCAATCAGCACCGTTTCTTACAGCGTGGGTCCACTGTTTCAAATCTTGTGCTGTTCAATGAGTATGTTACAGAGGCAATGGATAGTGGCTCTCAGGTGGATGTTATTTATACTGATTGCAGTAAAGCTTTTGACAGGATTGATCATGGCATATTACTTTCGAAATTGTGTGGTATAGGGATACATGGACATTTATTGAGATGGTTTTCAATGTTTTCATCTTATATGAACAATAGATCCCAAGCTGTTGTTGTAAAAAAAAATATGTCAGGTTGGGTAACTATTCCAAGTGGTGTTCCTCAAGGTTCAATATTGGGGCCCTTGCTGTTTAACATATTTGTTAATGACATCGGTAATTGTTTTGTCCATTCCAAGCTACTTTGTTTTGCAGATGACATATGAAAATCTTCATCAAATTGCGACATGATCGTGACTCATTGTTGTTACAGTCTCGCTGAATATTGTCGAGTAAATGGGCTGGATTTAAATCCATCTAAGTGTTTCTCAATTATCTTTTCTCGTCAGCATACCTCTACTTAAAGTTCAACATTATTAAAGATTTAGGTGTAGTTCATGATTCTAAGCTTCTTTTTGATAAGCATGTTGACGGTATTGTAAGCAGTGCCTGTAAAGCATTAGGTTTTATAATGCGTAATTCCGTCCATTTTACTGAAAGTGCTTTATTGCTCATATGTTAGAAGTAAGCTTGAGTATGCTTCTCAAATATGGAATCCATGCTATGCCACATAATTATGTTGACAGAATTGAGTGTTCAGCAAAAAATTGTAAAATATCTGTTTTTTAAGCTTAAATGTCCCTATAGTTCGTTATTATTTTACTCTAATATTTGTAAGATACACCATTTGGTGCCCCTATTCCAACGCCGGGAAATAGCTGACATTACTTATATTCTAAATATTGCTAGCGGCCTCGTTGACAGTCCTGAGTTGCTTTCTTACGTTTCGTTTAGTATTCCCACTCGGTCTAAAAGGAGTTATCCCCCTATATCACTGAGATTTGCATCCTCTAGATACAACAAAACAGTTTCTTGACGCGTGCTGTTAAAGGCTTGAATAATTGGGTGAATAAGCTGGATATCGATATATTCAACTGTAAAATCCCTTCCGTGAGGCGAAGTTTGATAGCGAAATGTGTTGTTTGAGCATGTTTTGTGCACCGTAGGTAGAGAACCTTTTGGCGATCTGCCTTTGGCTGGTGTGTAGCAGTAGTTTTAATTACACCTTTTATTTGTGCTAGTGTTTTTGTGTAAGTGCGTGTACCTTTGAAGTTTGTACTAAACTTTAAGTTTGCTACTCAGGCACTACATGTGAAATCCTGTAATGGTTTTGTGTTTCCTATTCTTGTTTCATGTGTTGTATTTGTAACTGTTGGATTTCCTACCAATAAATAAATAAATAAATAATTCGCGTAGTTTTAAGAATTGGCCCAGTAATACCTTAAGATGTCTAGATAAACATACTAAAAGTCCTTCATCGTGGGGGTGTGCTGAGAGTTGAGGTGGGGTTAAAAAACCCTTGTCACGTTTTTGCTCATTACAAATTAGGGCTATCACAGAAATAAACAAATAAATATCAGGGAATACATTTAGCCAATTTAGGTGAGATTACAAATTGATCGAATATTAAACAAAGTTCTAGGCTTATAGGAGGGGGTACCAGGAGGTGGTAGTGAAAAAACCTCTGCACCTTAATCTATCTATATACAGGGTGAAAAGTTCGAATGCCACATGGAAGGCAACTACCTTAAATATTGGAAATAGCACATTCTGTGTAAAGGACTTGCCTTAATTTTTAAAAATTAGAAATTCTGTTTTACGGATTTTTGAAAAATCGTTTGTCTTAACCGGGTCTCGAACCGGGTGCAATGCGGTAAAATAACAAGCCGTATTTTATGATGCAGATTGAAAGGGTAACCGATATGGTTCATTTATCTCTAAATAACGCGTAATGCGTAAAATGTATGTAAAAGTTACGATTTATTTTCAGGATTGTAATGTTTTGAAATGTTCCTGAAACTTTTTTCAGGCTGAATACTACCATTTAGCTCATTAGTATAACATATACCATATATAACTAGTTACAACGTTTATACATTGCTGGGGCAGTCGCCCATACTTCAGTTTAGCCATGTCCTTTGTATAAAAACTTTGTGCAAATTGGTTGAGCTACTCAGCTGTACTCTTTGCAAGTTGTCGCCGCTTTTTGACTTAGACTCTGCGCTGCCTGCGGCTTGTACATACTACTGCCCTTTCTTCCAGTATTGTTTTTACTTTGCCATTTGGACATGTTATTGTACTGTTACAAGTGTAGTTTTTAATGTCGACCGAAGTGTATGTCATTGTATTGGTAGTATGATTGAATTGTTATAACTTGAATCCGGTTTCGTGAATATTCGTCCTACTCGTCCTCCTCGTAGATATAGTTGAGATAGTGCAGTACTCACTGGGCGCGGGCGCGGAGTGCGTGCGCGCGCGCGCCGCGTCGAGCTGGTTGGGCGCGTAGTACTTGGCGTGGTAGTGCTGCGCCGGCGCGCCCTGCGCCGCGTACTGCAACAGAAGGCTCGCGTCAGTCGCGTCAGTCGCGTCACTCGCTTCACTCGCGTCAGCGCGGGGGTGGGGCGACACGCACCTGCTGGTGCTGCGGCGCCTCGGCCATCTGCTGCAGCTTGGCGAGCGAGCAGGAGGGCGCCCAGCCGCCGCCGTGGTACTGCTGCTGCTGCTGGAAGGACAGGTAGCCGCCCTGGTAGCCCGCGCCCGCCATCACGCCGCCGCCGCCTGGGGGCCACACCGACACCCGTCAACCTCCGAGACACGAACGCTAATATCGCCACTACTATACATACGATATTTCACTATATGGAGACATTATTTTATAAAGAAGCGAACGATTAAAAAAAGCTTTGAATGCAATATCACTACCTTTTAAAAGTTAAATAATGTTACCATACAGCAAAATATCCTATCTACAATATTTAACGCACTTTCCCTGCATGTCGCGCTGTATTCATTTAGAATGCTTTTACCATCCTTTAATATTTAAACTTTTTTTTTTATCGAGTATGTTTAGTACATACTCGATTTAAAAAAAAAAACATAATTTATTTCAAAGTATCATTTATCTACAGCCATATCGCAAATCCTCTCTAACGCGTTCAAAAACTGTTAGATTAGAACTAGAATTACGTCAAATAGTAATGTATCTGTAGTTATGAATTATGATGTAAGAAATTAATTTCAATCTCGCATCGTGATTGAAATGAAGCTATTACGTGCATCAGAACGCAAATTCAAATAAAAAAAACGTTATAAAAACCAAATCCATCGCGTTCCTACTTTGTAACTTTGAGGAATTAATACTGCGAAACACCGCGTTGGACCACCATGACAAAAAAAAAAGTAAACAAACAAGAGGAATTAAAGGAATATTTAATAATGCAATTTATGCGACGCGACTCCAAAAAAGTCGGCTAAAGTTCGATTTTTGCTTTTACTTAGATTTGTATTTTGTCAAATCGGAGAAATACTGAAAAAAGGCCGAATCTTAAGTACCCGAAACCGACGTGCGTGCATGATTCGATGTATGAATGTGGAAGAAGCGAAGGAAAATTGTCAAGATCGTAGCAAATGGAACGAAGTGGTCTCTGCCTACCCCTCTGGGAAACAGGCGTGATTTAATGTATGTATTTTATTGTCATACTAGCTTCTGCCCGCGACTCCGTCCGCGTGTAACTCGTGTATATCGTAGCGTTAACAAATTTTAACTCCCCATTTCACCGCCTTAGGTGATGAATTTCGGGGGAAAAAGCGGTTCAGCGGTTTAAGCGTGAGGAGGTAGCAGACAGACACACTTTCGCATTTATAATATTAAGTATAAATAAGTGGTATTCTATCCTCCTACAGAAAAAAGGCAAATCTACTATAGGAATTGTATTGCACATCCAACGTTATTACTTATTACTATGCTTCTATGAATTGATTGTACTTGTGCCTTTTCTCCGTAGTAGGGCAGTATTTCTGATTGACATGCATGCAAATCATAACCCACAGTTCCTGAACCCGTCATAGAGGAATAAAGATGGGCAGAGACACAGAATTGTACGCGACTCTACGTAAACCGTCACGTAAACTACTGTTTCTTCATAACAGTATTACTGCAGAGGCAGTGATGTAAGGGACGATGGCAATCTCAAGAGCGCATTTTTTTTTGGTAATCGCCTGAAGGGCCAAAGACAAAAGTCCTGCTTGTATTTCCTTTAAACTTGAATTATGTTAAGAAAAAAAGGCAGAGGTGAAAATCCCTTCCGGAAAACCTGAGGGGCTATTGCTTAACGCACTCGCAATTGTTTTCATTTTGAAAATCGAAGGCTTGTCTGCATATAAAATGAATGAATAAAATGTTCCGCTTCGAAGTCAATTGAGATTGCGAGTGCGTTAGGCAATAGTGACGCTGGCGAATCCCTTTCCAGACTGCAATATTACGATGGCAATCTCAAGACTGCAATCTTACGACGGCAATCTTAAGACTGCAATATTACAATGGTAATCTCAAGACTGCAATCTTACGATGGCAATCTCAAGACCACAATCTTACGATCGTAATCTCAAGACCGCAATCTTACGATGGCAGTTTCAAGACTGCAATATCATAGTACTTATCATAGATTGCTGTTTCTTTTTAACGTCGCAAAATATGGTTACAGAGTTTAGTGGTGGTTGGCAGTATGTAATTTTTCCTTTG
>CAWYPN010000187.1:0-18122 GCA_963966035.1 Acleris laterana
AGGCCGCCCTTCACCCGGCCCAGCCGGCAGGAACTGTTCCAGATTGTGCCTCCTCAGTTAAGTGATCGGGGAGAATTTCGATGTATGAAATGAATTTGAAAAATGTAGTAAACTCGCGGGTCGTTTCCCCTCTTGTTGACAAATATAATAGCATTTCGTTCTAACGGGCGATCGCGTCCCGCTCGACGTGTCCGATCAGTTAGAGAGTTGCGACACCGAGCCGCGTCCTTCCCTGTCGCTCGCGGGCGGGAGAGAGGAACGCGAGATTGTTGTGAAACACGGGGACCGCCGACCCGCGCTCTGCCGCTTTTTTCCAAATATTTATAACAAGAAAGCGCCGGGGCGCCGGCCGGCCGCGAACAAAATCCCGCGTTATATTGTTGTTAATGTTGTTTTGTTGAGAAAAATATATTTTAGAGAGATGTTTTCCATTTTTTTTGCATTTTTTTTTATGCACCGCGGTCCCTGTCGTTCTGTGTGTTCGTGTATATTTGTTTGGATTTGATTATTTGTCTGTGATGTTGTTTTATAACGAAGCGTTAGTGTTACGATCAAAATTGTGCAGTGGGGCGTCCGCCGGGCGCGCTCGCTGGGGCGGGGGGGGAGAGGAGACGTAAGACGAGAACGCGGCGTTTTTTCAATTAATAGTACATTACTTAACAAGGGCTGTAAAAGAAAGAAAGCCCGAAATCGCAAGTATTTGAGACCCGAGCCGTAGGCGAGGGTTGTAAATATGCGATAGAGGGCTTTCTTTTTTACTGCCCATGATGAGTACACAATTTTACGTCTTCACCTGGCCACAATGCGAGCGATAAAACTCACATTATGGCCAGGTGTTACGTAAAATATTAAATATATAGACACAGCGCCAAACAACGTAAAATAAGACGGCGAAAACTACTGTCATAACAAAATACTCATTACCTTCTCATTCCAGAGGCCGATTTATGATAAAAATCGGCCTAGTTACATCAAACTAGGGTGACTGCTATAGTAATTGGCCACTTAAGCTGAAAAGTATCTTCAAACCTCGATTTAAAAAAACTTAATAATGATACGTACACGTCTGTGATTTCAATTAAAGACAAATTTTATGAGGTTATGGGAAATAAAACAGATTATAAATCAGATCACATATATATTTGAAAAAAGAAAAAATAAAGTCTAACCTCTCTAAAATTAGTAATTGGCCATCAATTTACAGTAATTAGCCCCCTAAGACACAGTAATTAGCCACACAATTTAAACGAAAAATTACATGAAATAAAATAATAATTTGACATAGCCCAGATCTAATATTATCTCGCTGCCATAATTATTATTTTAAAAAAATATCCAAGGATGTCAAACAATCAGAAACATAAAAGTATATTAAGGTCTATGGCTAATAACTAAAGTCACTCTGGCTAATTACAGTGAGTAATTGGCCGCCTTACTTTTTAGCTATTGGCCACCCCCGGCTAATAACTGATCCACTATACATATTTATAACTGTAGATTTTTTTTACACATTTTATTACACCATTGTAGTTTTGAAACTGCTTTGAAAACACATTTAAGGGAAAATGAGTTATTGGCCGGCCATGGCTAATAACTAAATCCCACAGCCACTCAGATTCAGTTATTAGCCGTTGAAATATTTTGAGGTTATTGTTGCTTTGCGATCTTTAAAATAACAAAGAATTAATATTTACTTAATCCGGCAACAAAATAGTACAACACGCAAGCATTAGCTACGTAACTTTCATGAAAAATTAAGTTCTTCTAAAACTCTTACCTTAACTTTTTCTTAACGAACGACCTACATTTGTCAACACTTTTAGTAACTGAGATTCTAACGCGTTAGAACGTCGTCTAGACAAAATCAGATGAACTAAAACGAAAGCTGGAGAAATACAGGTTTTTTTTTGGTCCCATTCATTCGAGTTCATGCTTCTATTGCCTTGTTTCTTTTTAATTTCGTAATAGTGGCCAATTACTATGGAGGGGCCAATAACTATAGCAGTCACCCTACCTACTATTTTTTCAAAATAAGGTCACAACCATTAACACAACTTTGCTGGTAATTTGTCTTCGTTATTGCGTAGAGAGAGACAGAGAGAGAGAGCCGTAATTTACGAGAAAAAAAGAAAGGTATGTTGGCCGTGACTCCTTATTAAATCGAAAGAGACCAGCACTTCGCCGGAGCCGGCGCCGTCTTACGTCTTCTCTACCCGACTCGCGAGACGCGAGCGAGTTCTAATGATCAACTAAATTATCGTATTTCAATAGCTTAAGAGAGGGCAGCACTTTAGTCATGCCTCCAACCCTTAAATACATAACGTGTCTGCAATGTAACGCTGCCTTTATTGCAAATGTTTTGACGTACATTTTTATAAAACTCCTGACTTCGCTAAGAGACAAACGTACTCATCGCCTTTTTTATATAGCTCCCGCCTAATCTCGCTTTAGCGAGTGTAGTTCCTGAGATAGAGAAAGGGACAGAACTATGCAAATATGCTATTCAGCGTCTATAAATGATGGCGTACTTAACGTTAAAAAATAAAATGTAACTTTGAACATGAGTTGTAAAGGAAGCGTTACGTCCACGACACGTTTAAGGTTAAGTTAGTGTAAGCTAACAGTAATAATGATGACAGTATTACGCATCTCGTCACCTGTCATTGTCATGTATTTATTGCCTCATTTACTCACATTGAGCAATTTGAATCAATAAATTTGACCCAATGTAATTATGTTAGTCCAGTAGAAAACGACGTAAGTGGTTTTAGCGGGTGTTGCACTTGCGCCGTTTTGTTTCGAGTGGATCCCAGTAGCGACTGGTTCGAGCTGTGATTGAACACTACGATTGTTTACTTTTTGGCCGCGTTGTAGTTCGTAATCGCTTTAAAAGCGTTACAAACCACGTGACCGAAATTCCAATTTTGGTTGCGTTCGTCAAAAACTCAAAAGTCAATTCATTTTGGACTATATTTACTAAGATTTACTTAGTGTATAATTCTTTGTTTCGAATTGGCACATAAGGGCTTCAGGTGGTAGCTCAGATTCTAAATTTACCAATGTTTCAAAACAAAATAATAATAATGTGTTATTTGATAACAGCGCCACCTATCGCCAACGGCGCTAACCTCTGCGTCTTAAAAACATAATAAAGTGGCAATCCACTATAAATAATAAACAAATAAGTCGTCTGAGAGACGGCGGTCGGAAACAGCCACACTAGTGCACTTGGCTTTACAATTAATTATAGTTTTATACAAATAATGTAAAAAAATTAAAGCTTAGCTGTATGTACATAATATCAGGAATTGTTACCAATATTTTTAACATTTTAAGTTGTACAGTTTTGTCGCGGAACATTCCTGTAGCAAAAGCTCAAATTTTCTGGGTGGTGGTACTAGCTAGGGGAAGGTTATGTTGTAAAGCTTCATTTACGCTGCGATAGTGACACGACAGATGGCGCTATGAGACTTATGAAACTTACCCACTTACTGTTACATGAGACATTGTGAATCATGAACTCGATTTTTAATCATCATTCCTAACCTCTATTTCTACAGGTATGTAAACAGAAATAAATTACGTCAGAATTAATAAGTAGTTTTCTGCGACATACGTCTGTAGCGGTTAAAGGCGCGTAACATACCATCGTCACTCATTTGTTCGATTTGCGTCATCTGTTGTGAAACGAGCTAGTCTTTCTAAAATTGCTAAGAATGACGAATGACGAAAACGCAAATGTACATGAAGCTCAAACCGGCACTACACGTTGAATTTGAGAGACTTGCTTTGTCTAACGTGTAACTCGGTCTTTTTCAACATGTAGAACCGTAAATCAGCTGTCTTAAGTATACGCGTAAGCTCTGTGCAGTGAACAATCTATTCTACACAAGTCTTCTATTGTCAACAACGAAATTAGATATTATCGTACCAGCGGCCCTAGTATGGCTGCGTCTATATCGCGTGTCAACTGTGGATAAAGCATCCGTCACTTTTTGACACGTGTACTTATTAACATGTCAGAAGGTGACGGATGCCTTATCCAAAATTTATCACGCGATAAACGCAGCCATATTAGCCCCCCTGATATCAATATTTTTGGGGCTTTCAAACATTTTGATGCGGTGTTTTGATTTTTTTTACAATTAAAATAACAATTTGGTTCCCTAAAATTCAAACTCAACTATGTAACTCCTACACTAATAACAGGTGAAGATGCAAAAACCTTATAAAAAGTTCCATTCTGCGTACATTCAATTATTTAAAATAGCACTTGCTTACAATAGTGTTAAAGCTTTCGCGACGTTCACACACATATTTAATGCTCATTATTACAATAGACCCGACTTTTCAATCGTGCTTTACAATTTCAAGTACTTTTTACAAGTTGATCACATCATTTATCACTGGAATACTAATGCCCGGTTCCTATATTCAAGAAACGAATCATTTTCCTTACGTCTCGTAAATCCGTAAAAAAAATTCGTAACGTAAGGAAAACGATTCGTTTCTTGAATATAGGAACCGGGCATTAATCACATATTTACCGCATAGAGCTTGTGTAGCACTTAATAATTATGTAATATTTAGTTAACAGTCTTGTATCGCTAGCCGTACACGGTGCGATGCTGTTTCGACTCTAGTGAGACAGTCTGCGGCGCGCGTAGACGCGACGCCGACAGTCGTTCAACCTACTTTGTTCTCACTTGCCATTTAATTGACAAGAATATCAATATTTTTGAATATTTTCACAGATTGCTATAATCACTGTACACCTTTTTTTTTTCTCGACGCTGTTTCTAAAACACAATGTCGGTCACTATATCTTGTTTCCTTTAAAAAAAGCCAAATACCAACTAGTCGGTTATAGCAATAGGTGAAATAATACATTGTTAAAATGAACATAGTGTTTAATTAAAAAATATAATACTTAAATATATAATTCATATATTTTTGTTTAGACGCGGTAGTGTAAATACTTTAAAGTAGACCATTATTACGATATTACCATTGTAATTTCTGAATTCAATGTGAAATTGTTGTAAATATATTCATGTAACTTTCCAAATTAAAATTGTGAAACAATAAAAATATCATCACGATTTTTTTGTTGTGTACAGGGTGTATGAGATTCATGAAATTCGTAATGTTTTGTGAAAAGTGTTTGGTTTCACGCGACGATTTAGCCGGCGCGGGAGCCGGCGTGGTGCTATGTGATGAGCTGATGAGGGCCTATCTTCATGCAAGTTGTCATTTTTACGTCTAAAATTATGCGCCATTATTTTTGCGTAGCAACAGTCGTTGAACACTAGATGGCGCTAACGACTATGTTCGTAATAATTTCAAAAGAAAGGCAATTCCGTAAGTCAAATATGCCTTAAAAACAACATTATGTATGTCAATTGTTATCATTTTAGATGCCGAGTAGCAACTTGTATCGAAATGGGCCTCTGGTGGAGTGACCCGAAACCTGTCAAATCGTGAAATGTCATTTGGCTGTGTTTTTTATAGCTGACTTACGATTACGTTTGCTGCCACCTAATTGGTTGAATGTTTGAATACAATTGACCAATCAGATGGCTTATTTATTGTTTTAAAAATCACGAATTGAATGTGCCGTTTGTTTGAGGTACCTATTCGACACGAAAAATTTTGGAATGCATAAAATTATTGTATAATTGTTTCTGTACATTATTATAATTGTATTTGTTATATTTATGAGTTGTATTGTATTGTATAGCGAGGAGACTCGGTTAAATTAAGCGTTTTCGTTTTAGCGTAGTACCGTAGGATACGACGGCGACGCCGTCCGCTGTTATGTGAAAAGTGCAAATGTTTTGAAAAAAAAGCAAATCGAAAATAGTTATAAACAGTTGGACAATATTTGGTGTTTTATTTATTTTTATTTCCTATGTATATTATGCTGGGAGGGTTATCAAGTCTATCAAAACGTCGAGTTTCAGTTACCAATTGTTTCGTTTGTCTGATTTTTAATATTTCGAAAGGTAGAAAGTATTCTTTTCTGAAACCCTTCTACTTACCCGGATTGTTACAAAAACCCTAACATAACCTACAGGTTCTGTAGTTTAAACATCTTTGAACATTTTAAAAAGCTTTAAAAAAAACTCTAACACACGACAAATGAGACAGTACGGAAACAAAACTTCGGAATTACGATACTTGTCGGGAGTGCATCTACTACCTTATTACAATAATTGCACCTTTGTACCGAGTTTTAACGCTTTAACGGTAGAAAATGATTAATTAAATATCGTATCGCTACAGAATACACAATAGTATAAGTACAGTTTGTATTTGACATGGCGTTAAAAAAAAGGTTTTAACCGTTCTGTTACTGCCAGACTCACGGACAGCCAGTCGTTACTACGAAGTTCAAAGTGAAATTTAAAATACAGTTAACCCGCAATAATCGTAATCACTCGGCTATCTATCGCTGCCACACTCGCCGGTATAATTATGTCTAAGAGAGCCGAGCACTATTAACCCTTAATCAAACGGGTAAATTTTTAGAAGATAAATGAAAACTATAAAATTAAGTGGAAGATAGTTTCCCCAATATTTGATTACGGGACCCCACGTATGACGGAGGTGAAAAAATACAAAGTCTAAATCTCATGACAAGCGGTTATTACCTACTGTGGTTTTGCTTTAAAATTATTCCTGTTACAATGATTTAAAGTTAAATAATAAATTAATCTCAAAGGACCACAAATGTCGCACAAATTGTCAACGATAAGCATACTTTATAGACATACCTTCTTATTTAATTGTTAACGTTGAAAACATCCAGGGGGGTTATTATGACATGGCTATGCAGTTCATTTTACGGTGAGTGTAAAGGACGGAGCTATACCAGTTACATAACTCTGTCCTTTTCTCTCAGCGTAAAATGAATTGCACAGATACCTCATAATAACCCACCAGGACTCAGAAAGAAATACTTGCGTTTATTTTACGCGTTTGATTTTGATGTCGTCATATCTCCGGATCCAGGTACTTTACAGGTATAACGTACGTATAACGTAACGTGTTTAACAATTCATACTAAAATTTGGTGATGGTATCAGAAAGTAAACTATGTTCCACCCAATGTGTGTATAATGAATGAGTAATGACCAAAAAGCGTGTTGGAGTACACTTTCAGGCGCTCGTACGCCAAAACTATTGACGTTATGAAAAAAAGGTCGATACATAAATTGTAGGCAATCGTCTCTAGTTTAATTTGGTATATAACTGTTTTTGAGTTGTTGGTAATTCTGTAGCTCTGCCTACCCCACTCTGGGAATAAAGGCGTGAGTTTATGTATGTATGTATGTATGTATAACTGTTTTTGTCTTAAAATGAGTCGGAAAGGGGATATTGTCAAAAAGCTGCTATAAAGAGCCATTTTTCCAATATGGCGGCGTGAGTGGCAAAAATACGAGGTGGCAAAGTCGAAATTCAGAAAGAGCACATCAAAATATAAATTTTTCAAAAAAATCTTACCAGGTAAAACTACCAAATGACTATTAATTTCATCGGTTGTAAACTCCTATATCGGAACACAACAATGCGCGATACGCTACGTTTTTTAGTCGTAAAATTCTGCTAAAACGAGCGTGACCAGCGTAGCGGCAGGCTAGGTGCTTCTATGCCATAAACTAGCGAAGAATCGCCTAGATACTTTACGGGCTTACGACGACTCCTGTCTAGTCTTCAGAAGAAGAAACTCCAATCACGGCACCGAATATGAGCGCCTTGCACGGTCTACCGCCATCTACCGGCGACACAGGGTAACTTTTTAGTGCGTGCAAATTCTAGTGCTGCCACCTGTTGGCGCCCGAAGAGACTTTCATGTGGCTTATCGTGGAAATTTGTTGAGGTTTTAAGATACTTAGTGCCGATCGCGTAATAACTGTAGACTCCCTCTTACTAATTGACACCTTTTATTTTACAACCGTGTGTTTTCATGAGCAGAATAGCTACGGATCTCCGTAACATGTGTTAAGGAATCAAGTATTTTGTCGAGGACTCCCAACAAGACACGGATTGAAACGACGCTTCAAAAATGTATATAATTTTATTAAAACTTTATAAAGTAAAAATCGAAAAGTAAAAAAAATATACATACAAACAAAATATTGAATCTACATTATTATGCAACATTGTACTTTGTATAACATTAAAGGTATTCATTATGCTTTTTTAAATGTAGTCATTATAAATACAGACTATATAGACATACGAAGGTTAACTTGCTTGGCTACCAGAAGAACATAAATATGCAAGACCACATTTTTTGATATACATAGAACCGTAGAAATGTAAATCAGTTCACCTTACAAGGCAAAGGCACAGTAATATAATATATCTTATGTTAAATTTAGAGACAATAACATCCAAAAGTGTTGATGAATTTTTCGTGCACAGCATCGGAATGTCCAAGTGTCGACGAGTCTGTGTTTTTTTGCTTATGCTGGCAAACTATCCGAGGCAACCTTTATTTTGATAAGTCTAGGGGTAGATGAAGTAAATGTCAAAGCTTCATTTAGTCGGTGCTGAAGTAGACTTCGCATGGTTTTGATGTGAAATATTGTCAAGTTAGGGTATCGCCCAGCGATCGTCTATATGGGTGTAAACCGTGTTAAGTTTTACTCGTCTAGCATAGGAAACAACTTTCTAACCTCAAAATGTGCCTTTTTTAGCCAAAACATCTTTTATCGAGAATACAGTAAACTGAGTAAACATTTTGGACTCTACTTGGTCTGTCATTCTCTGTGATGGTTTTTTTTTTAAATGGCTGTTTTAGCCAAAAAAAGTTCCATTTTGAGGTTAGAAAGTTGTTTACTATATTAGACAAGTAAGAATGAACACGGTATAGACGAGTGCGAGTCTCGGAGTCGTATTAACAAACTGGCTAGTGGCCAGTCCCTAGAGAACTGTAATTTGTAAGGTAAGACAGGCATCTCAGTCGAGATGAGATGAATACGGTCGTAGGACAGGTGTCAGTCGGTGTTGGCGGGCTATGTCTTGATGAGCTTGTAGTGGGCGGCGAGCGCCAGCAGCGGACTGGCGGTAGGCGGGTCGGGCAGGCAGCCGGCGCTGGCCGCCACGTCCAGGTGGCTGTAGGGCACCTCGGCCGCGTCCAGGCCCGACACCAGCAGCAGGAAGCCGGCCGGTGCCTGCGCACACCAGAATAGTACATTGTGCATCAAGGGTAGTAAGAAGAGTAGGGCGTCGGGCTTCTAACACTCTCGTTAGTAATTCCCTTACTACCTGTGATACACACAATGGTTTTCATCACATTTGCGAGGAAAAAACACTTTAACTCTGCAAAATATAAAGAAATAACTTTTGACGAACGGGAACGTAAATGGAAACGATATTTTTTTTGTGACCTCTACCACAGATAATAACTGCGTTTAGTTTCAACCTGGATTCGAGCCAGATTTAGCCAATTTGATAAAAATGTATAATTACTAAAATTAATGATAAATGTTGATATAAACTTGAAATAGGTATAAAAATAATGAAGTTTAATGAAGCGTAAAGGTTTTGTGTAATGTAAGTTAGTCTATAGCTAATTTTTAAAGATGAAATTAGAAACCGATTTAATTTTTGGCTGAAAATTAAACCTCCTTAGTCAGAAATGATGTACGAAAGAGTTGCAAATTTTAAAAAGAAAGTCATTACTCCCTAGGGATGACAAACTCGCCATAATTCCCGCGGGAACAATTTAGGCCATTGTCCTTCTGTATACGGGCATGGAATAACACCATTTACGAGCAAGTGTGATGAAATACCACATTACCGACGCTCTCTATGCTTTGGCCTTTGCCCTTGGCCACAGTAATTTGGAACCCTTTTGGAAAGTAAAGAAACCTAATTATAGTAAAAACTACTATGATCTCCTATTTATAATGAGTGGTAAATTATCGGTCCTTCGGGCCCCCTAGAGATGAGGGCCCTGGGCACGGGACCCGTGTGTCCCAATGGTAAATACAGTATTGTACATTATTATATTACAGACAACGGGACGAGCATACGTTAACGCAACCGGGGCTCGTTAATGCATATCAAATAATAAGGGGGGTATTTTTTTAATATTTCAATGACCTTATCAAAAAATGTAGTTGTGGTTTAACCCTTTGAACGCCAAGAACCACTAAAGGGGTCACACACTACACGCCATCGACCCTTCACAGATACTTCACACAGGTTGAAATTTGCTGTGGTGTTCAGCTGTCATTGGCGTGTGGGGACGACGTTTCTATCAAGTCAATGACGGCGAAAAGGTTAAAGCTTGATTTTTATTTTTAGAGGGCGGCGAATGTGAATGCATGTTTCTGATGCGACGAAATTACCGCTGTTTACAAAAACCGGTGACTTAAGTTTAGTCTGTACATTGCCGGCTTTTTTAACAGCCATAATAGTCAACTGATGACGGTTGGCGGTCACTGTCGGCCGTAAACGTCAGTAATGCCATGGGCACAGCTGAGCTTACTGCCTTCCATTGAATACTTTTAAACGCCTTACGACGAATACAAAATGTGTCACTCACATGCTAACCTTGTTTGCTATGTTGAAAAAAAGTCTCTTTTGATCTTGAACTCCTGACGGCTATAGCCGTCGTGGCGTCGATGCACGACTTTCAGATATCGGCGGGAACCAGACGGCGTTTAAAAGGTTAAAGGTATGTCACAGTGCTGAGAAAACATCTTAGAAGGAAATTCATTCCGTGATTTCAAAGTCATTAGGGAAATGAAAGGTGTTGAAGCCCCATGTTTGTGCACCGACCTGGTGGCCGCGCGGCATGGCGCTGGAGGCCAGGTTGTCGGCCTGGTGCACGTGGTCCCCGGCGCTCTTGCCGCGGTGCGCGGCGAGGTCCTCGCGCCGGATCGTCGACACCTCCACCATGTCGCCCACGCTCTCGCCCGAGCGCCGGAACGCCTCTGCGTGTCCTTCCCTCCTGGACAAACAAGTTAATCATCAATATTTAAGCCGAAAAACGTCCAATGGAGCTCCGCCGAAGTTTGCATAAGGATCGGTCCTGTACCCCCTCTATCGGTTTCCCGCAACCTTAGGCATGTCGTTAGTCCACCTTGTTGGAGGCCTACCCACGCGGACGTCACTCGAGAACTCGAGATCCCATCATGAGCTTGTTCTGCTTCAATGTAGTGGTACAAAGTAAATAAAAGTAAATATAAGGGGGGGGGGGACAATCTCACACCAATTGACCTAGTCCCAAACTAAGCTCTAGGCTTGTACTATGGGTACTAGACAACGATATAAATACTAATATAGAGAAATATATATTTAAATACATCCATGACTCAGGAACAAATATTCGCGCTCATCACACAAATATCTGCTCTTACCGGGATTCGAACCCAGGACCACTAGCTTCGTAGGCAGGGTCACTACCCACTAGGCCCGCGCGTCGTCAAAAGTAAATACACGCTTTTATACCTTGACGATTTACAGCCACGTAATCAGTCAAACTCTTATTCATCGAATATGTCATTGCGATAAATTTAATACGAGTGAGCATCTACTATTGACGTTGATATAAACATATAAATTATGAAATGAATGGTGTGCATGGGTGTACAGTGAGTGGCTCACCTCGCGGCGTGGTTGTCCATGACGATGGAGTAGCCCTGGCCGTACGCGCGGATGGCGTGCCCCGTCAGCGTGGCCACCGTGTACAGGTGCGGGTTCTTCTCCCCCGCCGCGCGCTCGTGCATCTATCATATTTGTAAGTTTAAAATAAAAGCCTAATGGAGACTATATAGTAAAATAAATTGTTATTGCGCATGGAGAGTTCCTTACTGACTGACTCACACTTGGTGGGTTTTATTAATTTGTTGTTTTTCTTAGGGGTTGTCGTATGACGATTCGGCGCTTTTCATAATGACGATTATCATAGTTTTGATGATAGAACAAGAATAAAAATGTGTTGAAAAAAAAGCTTCTTTCGGGGAATAATATAAGACACCTTAGGGAGCGGTTATTTCTTCCAATAAAACATATTAATATCATTATATTTGTGTATGTGATGTTTATTTACATGTATAATTTATGGATATTTAGCTGTAGAATTATGAGTTTCTTTATTTTTGTGCACATCCTTGTAATCTTGCCTATCCTCGTACAGTTTCCTCAATCATGGTCAGGTTAAATGGAAGAGATCCCTAAAAGGGATAAGTTCGCCTTTGTACATGTTAATCTTACGGTTATGTACGAATTTACTTGTAATTGTTTTTTTTATTGTGCCATATAGAGTTTACATACCTACATACATTGATCTGACGAAACACAAACAGTTTAGGATCTGTGGTTCTATGGTATTAACTTGGGCACGCATAGTAGTGAGTGGGCGGTACCTCTGCGAGCACGTCCCCCATGACCATGCGGCCCTCGGCGTCGGTGTTGCCCACGCGCACGGCCAGCCCGCGGCGGCAGCGCAGCAGCTCGTCGGCCACGTAGGCCTCCGCGCCCACCGAGTTGCGCACCATGCACAGCGCCGCGCACACCTTGATGCTGGGCTTCAGCAGCTCGCACGCCTAACACCAGGTATACGGGTAAGGACCAAAAAGTTGGCCACGCTAACTCAATCAATTCAATTTCTATGAAACTTTTCCGTTGTGACACGATAATTAGCCGTACAATTCGCTCATTGAATGCAAAACGGACACATTCCAAAATAATTTGCACTTGCATTAAAAATCTTATATGAATAGATTCTAATATTAAAATGCAACACTGACTCATTTTGGAATGTGTCCGTTTTGTATTCAATGAACGAATTGTAGGGATACTTTTCGTCGTACAAGGAAGTTCTTTCGTCTTCGTTGTTTGTATGGTTAACTGCGCTTAACCGTGGTCCAACTCTTTGTTCCTCACCCATACATTACTGCAGAAACCGGGAAAAAGGTCGTTGCGGGACGAGTATAAGGAGTTTATTCATTCATGCATACTATAGCTACATTTTTAAAATTCGCGGTAATTTTCAGTATCACGTTTCGATAGCCAGACTCTAGTATGAAACTGAAATATACCATTAAACCGCTCATTCCCGAAATACCAGAATTTTAAAATACCAGGTTCTCAATATACTTGAATCTCAAAAAATAACATTTAAATTTCAGTATCGTTGATTATGCTTACCTAATATTTCGAAGCTGGTGATTTAGGAATCTGGTAAAGAGAGTAGTCTGGTATTTTGAAATTGTGGTATTTTGGGAGTGAGCGCATTAAACAGAATAACAAATTGAAATAAAATAAAAAAACGATTTAAGATTTATTACACGTTAAAGTTAATTCGGCAGCGTTTTTATAAGCATTTTGTGTGTTTAAAAACAAGTAAAACTATTTGATACACTTTTAAATACGCTGTAAAGGTTAACTACCGCACTCCGAGACGCCAATAAAATTTTATACTTGTTTAGTGATGTGTTGTCTTATTCTATTGCTATAGCAAAGAATGTGACAGCAGCAACTTTAATAACGCATTAAAATTAATTGACATGTCTGAGTGTAATGTTTTAGTCCCTTGTTGGAAAATCTACTATAGTATGAAGCGTAATTTATCCGCCTATTTTTATATACCAACTGCCTATCTCTTGGCAAACTTTTTTCTTGATGAAGCCATAGCAAACATTATGCACTATGTCACCCGACCAGCTGTTTCAACTCAGAAAAAGAAAGTAATTTGCAGAGCTGACTGCCAACCTTCGTTATTCGGCCAGGCTTATCAAGAAGAATAATGTTACCTTGAGGAACCCAGCGACTGCAGCGGCGCCGCACTTGTCGCGCGACATGCCCGCCATGACGCCGCCCGCCTTGATGTCGCAGCCGCCCGTGTCGTACGTCACTCCCTGCGACAGACAAACATACATACAGACATTGGAATTTTGGAGGCAAAACTGAATGACAGATAGGGAGTGCCTATATCGATAAACTCACTTATCGATGGTTTCCCCTATACTGCGTTGCTTAAATACTAAAGGGCCACAAATCGAAATGTGTTTGTGTTGCATTTAAATTCGGAACGCTATATACTTTAAGTTTTAAATCAAACTATATCTGTTTTTGATTTGTGGCGCTTTTGTATTTAAGCAGAGACTTGTGATCGCTCCCAGCTTCGATTGTAAGTGTGTATTATTTGTTAGCATTATTTTGGAGTCGATGATAAAGTAGCTTACACACAGCATACTTCAAATGATCGCTAGGTTACGAGTACTATTGCACAATGCATTCAAGTTTGGACCCGCGTTTCTTTATTAAACATGTTTTTTGTTTTTTAGAACGCATTTTCTATTTATACTCTTAAATGTAGCACTTCTTTACAAATGACACTATCCGACGACATTGATAAATATTGTTTCATAAGAGGTACGATAATACTATTTAAATATCTAGAGAGGTTTGATAAAGAGATAATAACTATTTCATAGTGCAACGGTGCTCATAAACAAGCGATCATCATGCTTTGTGTAACCTTCTTGATCATCGTCTCCACAAAAATACACACTAAGCTGGGTGCGATCACTAGTATAGGGCAAAAGCATCGATGAACTAATCGATAAGTTCATCGATATAGGAACTCCCTACCTGTCATTCAATTTTACCCATTAAATTCCGAAGTCTGTCATAAATAACTGTTAAATAGATATAATGGAGGCTATTTCTTGAAGGTGAACCATGTTGAACCAACCGATTAAATCAGCTAACTTCCAGTCCATCCGATTGGGAACTAGTTACAACGCTATAGACAGACAGATATAGGTACACACATACACAAGATAAACTTGTCACCTGTAACCTACAATTACTACATAAATGGGCCGTTTACTTTAGTCAATTAAACAGTTAAAGCTTTATTTAAAATCCTTTTTTTTTTCCACTTCGTAACGAAATTTAACTATAATCGATAGCTAAAATGACCATTAACATCAAGGACAGCTAAATTGTACTGTAAAATGGTCGTATACGCCAATTGCCATTTTAACTATCGAATGATTTAAGCATAGTAATTTTCGTTACGAAATGGAAAAAAATAAGGATTTTAATTGAGGTCTTAACTCTCCTTAACTATGCATAATGTTTTTGATAACGGCCCCGAATATGCCCTGATAACGACTTCTCATTATGAAAGAATTAGCTCACCTTCCCGACCAGCATGACAGTTTTCTCGTAGCTCTTAGGTTCGTACTCGAGGAAAATGACGCATCCTGGAAATAATCAATAATTTTATGTTTAATAATAACCATATTATTCCAATAACCGTAACTGTTTTGAAATTGACTTGATACATTTGACCCAAACATAACATACCCACAAATGAAGTTAGATAAAGCTTGTTAACCCTTAAATGCATAATGATGTAGATTTACATCGTATATTTTAAAAAGTTCAATTTCAAACATACATTTTAAGCAAATTTCAATCTTAGAATTTATGCAGTAAAATTTGTAGCTTTGTCAAATTTCAAATTTGGAAATGAACTTTAAATACGCGTTCGATTTTCGAAACGCTATGCATTTAAGGGTTAAATAAGTCATTTTGAAATTTGATAAACTTGGGTATTTTAAGAATAATATAATTTGAAATTTAGCCATTCAATGGTCAGTTTGAAAATTATTCAAATTGAAGATTAAAGCATTATGAAATGGTGCGTCAAAATAGAGGAATATTGTAGGTCTCACCCTTGTGCCGCTCCACCTTGTTGGCGCACCGGTTGACGGCCTCGAACAGCGGGTAGTTCTTGGCGATGGCCTGCGGGTCGTCCAGCACGCGCACGGCCACGGCGGGCCCGAAGGCGCCGCGCAGGTACGTGGCCACCGCGCCCGGCGTCATGCGCTCCGGGTCCGCGCCGCCGATGTCGCGCGACACGCCCCTGGGGCAGAGGACAACGTTCAACAGGACTCAAAACCGGTTTAAATGCCGGTTCATTCTGGTTAGGAAACAGGTTAATTCCGGTTAGGAAACCGGTTAATTCCGGTTAGGAAACCGGTTAATTCCGGTTAGGAAACCGGTTAATTCCGGTTAGGAAACCGGTTAATTCCGGTTTAATGTAGTAATTAAATTAAGGTTTTTTAAACACTACAAAATAATATTTTTCCAACTACACACAGTAGAGCAAACACTTAAGAGTAACTGATCATTAAAGGTATCATCAAGTACTTTAAAAAACAGTAAAAGACAAAAAAATAATTTGTCAAGGCAGTAACACTTTACCGCAAGCTTTTCTGTTTTTGAACCAGTAACAATTACCGTTTCGATTGTTAAACTCATTATAATATGGTGCAAAGCCCTCTATTCCACTAAGTTCAACTGGAAGTTCGACTAGTTGAACTAATTGGAAATAGTATTCCAGTTATTACAACTTTAATGTAATCATTCCTAATAGTTAAATAGTTGAAATAATTGGATTTATTTTTCCAATTAGTTCAACCACAAAAGAAACAAATTATAAGTAGGTAATAAAATATATTATTCTAATTCCAACAAAAATGTATGTTCGTGTTTTCTCGGTTACTGCTTTTTTTCAGTGTATTCATAGTATGTGTTTAATTTCGGTTTTCCAAACGCTCGCCGCGCCAATCAGTTGCAGATGCGGATGTGACCAACCGGTTTATCTAACCGGTTTAGCCGGTAACGGTAACCTAAGGCCCGTGTGGTAGCCGGATTAGAATAGTGCCACTCCGTATCTTTCCGTGGATGTCGTAAAAGCCGACTAAGGTATAAAAGCGTGTAGTACTGTTAGGCGATGGGCTTGCAACCTGTCACTAATACACTGGTAAACATCTTCGCTTAAGTGTGCAAAATGTGGTTACAGAATTATCAAAAGTTTTTATAGTTGTTGGAAATTCTGTAGCTCTACCTACCCCACTCTGGGAATAAAGGCGTGAGTTTATGTATGTAGGTAACCTAAATTGCTATTTTGCTTAGTGCCATAAGGGCATGCTGCCAGCTACGTGGAAGGTCCAAAGACCCTGCTGCCCCGGAGCCGGGCGCGTACCTGGCGAGCTCGAGCGCCACGGCCTCGGCCAGCAGCTCGGCGAGCGGCTGGGCCAGCCCCTCCCCGTACACGCCGAGGGTGGTTATCGAGTGCGCCTGGGACGGGAAGGTTTCACGGATCTGCAGCGGCTGGAGGAGGAACATTTTTGAGTAACATCCACTGAGATCAGTTGACAAGATGTTATAAAGAACTTATCTTTTTTTTTTGGTTCTGTACTAAAAGTTAGTACTCACTAAAGAAACCCTAAATTATAAAATGCTATGCGTCCATCTGTCTGTTCTAAGTTCAAAGAGCTGTAGCTGTATTACTTTAAAAAAGTTGCAAATTAAGGGTCGTATTAACTAATTTCAACTCTAATGCTTGTCTCGAAATACGTCAAAAATTACAGTGTTCTATGGTTTGACGTTTACTTTGACGTATCTTGTGACGGGCCTCTCAGTCAAGATGAGTTTATTAATACGGACCTAAGACTCCTTTCCCCCTTCCACAATGAACGTAAAAAAAAATACAAGCTCTAAAACACCGACTAATATACAAAAACTGAATACAGGAAATTTCACCACTTAGTAATTAGAAAATACTCTCCAAATTTATGTAATAAAAGTCGCGTAATTTGAATTGCGGGCCTAGTATGGCTGCGTCTATTCATGTCAAATTCAAATGTGGATAGAGCATCCGCCACTCTCGTACTTATTTACGTGTCAGAAGGTGACGGATGCTTTATGGGCATTTCTTAGAAAGTTTGTACCTAGTTAAGGACTAAAATTAAGAAACGTTAACTTTTCCGCTGAGTTACGAAAATTAGTCGTACATTTATATATACTTTTCTCAACACAAGGACAGAGGAGAGGAGTAAGGACAGGGGCATTTCTAAGCGAGCAACCTATGATAGAAGACTTCGCTTCTTCAAGTTCAACACCTTGCGGCAAAGGCGGACCTACCTGGACGTTGCCCTACTGCACAAAATTATATATGGAGTGATCCAGGAGCCCTCCTTGCTGCACTTTAATTTTGCCGTTCCCAAGTCAAACGCTAGACCGTGTCGCCTAACATATTTCCGCCCCTATAAGCGAGGACCAATTTAGGTAAGTGTTTG
>CAWYPN010000188.1:0-19760 GCA_963966035.1 Acleris laterana
GCACGTCACCTGCCTGCTGCAGATGCTCATGGTACCTACTATACAGTATACTCCAGCTGATTAGGTACTTTCATTCATGTAAATAAACCAACCACATGGCTCTGTTTGATTTGGTTTTGGCAGTGGAAGCGTGCTGGGCCCATAACCTAATAAATTAATCCGAGGTAAACCGTGTATTAATTAAATAAATGTATTTATTGTAATGACATATTCGCATAGAATGATGACACAGAATAGAGAGAGGCACGCCACACAGATCGTACAATTCTATATTATACTTTTAACAAAACAGCCAATTAAAACTGTTTGATCGAGCTTTGACGTATCAGTGTTCTGCTTCTATTTAATGACTAACCGTGTCACGTGTTTTTTTTATTAAAATTTAGTTAAGTATCTAAACACATGTAGTATAGGCAGAACCGCGTAAGCGGCGCGAGGGCTAGGCCTTAATTATCCGTAGCATGTTGGATAAGCTGCTGAGGTGAAGCAGCCTGCTGTCGGACTACCACCACATAAAGAAACAGTTTTGCATAAAAATTTAATTATGTTGCCAATTAGTTCGTTCTTTGATCAAGTAGTTTTAATGTGTCATCACAGTCATCAGTTTTTTACGGTTTCGCAGTTCCTATTTTTTTATTATACTGCCCGTAATTGTCAGACCTTAGTGAACGAAATGGTTAATCACATTGTCCAATTTGTTCTCATCCATCGAAGTAAAATATTCGATTGATCTCAACTTTTGTTTCAGATGAAAAACAAGAACATAGCGAAGGTGGTGAGCGACTGTATACTAGTGCTGGCGGACTACACGGATCGCATTGTAGAGCTATACCCGGGACTTGCAGGTGAGTACTCTCTTATAAACAAAACTGAGCGACCGCTACAAGCTTTAAATAAATATGCCGTAATTACAAAAAGGTAGTCTGTGTAAAAGTTTTAATAAGACGATGGATTTCTGGTAAATTCAGTTAGACTCATGGAAGAGAAAACTGTTAACCAGAAGGGGTTCACAATATATCTATCCTGAATGATTATTTATTTAATATGGCGCTCCTGCCGCACCCATCTCAGCACGATGCTAACTTTATGCGAGCGCGAAGTAGTTTTGTTGTATCGGCACATTTTCAAAAGTTCATGGACAAAAGCACCGGGAAAGTCGGTAATTTGCAGCGGGGTGGAATCTTATCTAGTGTATCGATGTGCGTGCGGTAAGTCGTGTATAACGAACGAAAGTGCCGACCTTGCATGCTTCACACCTTTTTATTACAACGTTGCGTCCGTATTGTTTAAAGTTCTTGATTAATAAGTGTAAAAATTGGATCATGTCACCAATTTCACAACAATCAGCGCGCTCAATTCCAAACTTTCTAAGCAATCGTAAGTTATTTTAAAGAAACGGTGTTGTTCCAGCTAAAATAATAAAGTGGATCTGCGCGTGCCTGGCCCAGCTGGCGGGCAGCAGCGCGCGCGACGCGGTGAAGCCGCTGGCGGGCTCGCTGCTCCTGTGCCTGGCCGAGCTGGCCGTGCGCTGCGGGCCCGCGTACCTGCTGCAGGAGCGCGCCGGGGACCAGTCGCTGCTGCTCATCATATTCAAGGTCGGCACTGTTACGATTCAACAGGGTTTTTTCAGTGGAGAATCAGCCAGCGTCAGTCCTAATGATGGACCGTTCCCCAATTAGGAGTATTCCTATAGTCTATACTTTTAGGCATTTAAAAAAATGTAAACAAAACAAACACGTGATATAGTTCGTCAGCCAATAGAAAGCAGACAGTGTTCTGCTTCTATTGGCTGACGTCAAAGTCGTCGTACGTCAAAGTTCGATAAAATGGTTTGGAATGGTTTGGAATGTTTACATTTTTTTAAATACCTAAAAGTATAGACTATAGTTTAGATTAATATTGACAAATTCAAATTCAAATTCAAATTCAAATAATTTATTTGTTCAACACGGGTAAAATTGTACATAAGCACAGGTCTTATAGTGTTAAGGTTACATCACCATGTTGGGCCGCAAGGCATACAAAAATTTTAGCTATCGATTGCAGTCTGATAGAAATTCATTTACTGAATAATATGCTTTGTTCACTAAAAATTTAAACAATTTGCTCTTGAAAGTAGTTACATCCTCTATATTTTTTATGTGATCTGGAACCCGGTTATATATTTTTGGTGCCATCCCAAGTACACTTTTCCTGTAAAATGCTGTTTTTGAAGGCATCGAACAAATTTTATTTCTGAGACGTACACTCCTAAAGCTTTTGAATAACTGCAAATTACCATTCGCAAACATGACTATTTCAAAGATATATAAACTAGGAAGAGTTAGTATGCTTAATTTTATAAAGTACGGTTTACATGAATCTTGTTGCTTTAGTCCACATAGCGATCTGATGCACCTTTTTTGCGCTTTGAATGCAACATCTCTTTCAGCGGAGTTTGCCCAGAATATGATGCCGTATCTTAGCGTCGACGTTACATAAGCTTGATAGGCTGTTAAAACTATTGATTCGTTGACAATTTTTCTTAGATTATATAGAACATATGAGAATTGATTTAATTTCTTACATATAATGTCAATTTGACTCCGCCATGTCAACCTATGATCTACGCTTATTCCTAAAAATTTTGTCACGTCTGTCTCCTCTACTTGTAGTCCCTTATACGATATACGTAAATTATATGGAAAATCTTGTCTATTTTTAAATGTCATTATCTTAGTTTTATCTAAATTAATTTTTAAATTATTGCTAGTTAACCAATGAATTACTGTTTCCAATGTCTTGCATATGTCATTTTCATAGGTTGCTGGATCTTTACAAGCAAAAAGTATGGTGCTGTCATCAGCAAACAGAACCGACGATTTTTTTTTTTAAGTATTTGCATTATTTATATACTCGCAATGGCCATTTTCCCAGCAGTGGGACACTAAAATGTAGTTAAGATAGATTAGATTTTCTTTTTCACTTACCCTAAAATATATTTAGAAATATTTCATGGAATACTCCCAAAATTCCACGTTTGATCGGAATATACACATTGTTTCAGAAATATTCCCATTGATTGTTGTAGTGACATTATAAGTAAGTAATTTAAACGTCGAAATATTTTATCTAATACCTTTAAACGAGCAATTCTTATATATATAATCTGAATCTCTGAAACGACTTCAATGATTTTCATTAAATTTAGTATGCAGGGGGGTTTCGGGGGGGATAAATCGATTTAGCTAGGTTTCATTTTTAGAAAACTTACCAAAAACAAAATACCGAGCAAAGCTTTAGGTACTTTTGTTAAAAACTGCATATATTCGAATGTATATGGCAGGTGTAGTCAAAAAATAAAGAAAATAAATAGTACAAAAATATATTTCTTACAAAAGACTGTACAAAACATTAAAAAACAATTACAAGCGAACATTATTACAAAATCTTACAGCGCAATAAGATAACAACAAAGTCTTGTAGTAAAACCTACATAACTCGATCGATATTTTACGAGTTGCAAGGTATTTGAGCATTATTACGTTAAAAGCGATTTAAGGTCAACGCAGGAAGGCGGTTTAATTGCGATAACTTCGATAACAATTTAGTTACATTAGCCGGCATCACAGGTCTATGGGTCTTTCAGTGAAACCTTTTATTACACCAATTTAAGCCGTATTCTTTTAATCTACATAATATACGTGTGTATGTTCTCATCATTCGATTGTCACCAATATGATTTAGGAGAAAGGTTCGAAACAAAACTGCAAGATATTGATATTTCACTCTTGCAAAACCGAAATTCTTCGCTAGTAGCAACTTAAGGTGACCTTTAACGCATTCCCAGCAGTTTCTTTACTTGGATGTCTCATCTTTTGGGTTTAAAGAAGCTCGCATACCGTTAAAACATACTCAATGAAAGTTATAAAAAAGCTTATACGTATAAGATGCCGGCAGTTAATGCATTGGTTATCGATTTAATCCGTCTATCTGCGCTTGTCCTTTAGAGTATCTTTTTCATGCTACAGGTGCAGTTACACGAACTATTTTTACAACAATTTATAGCCGTCTTACTCAAATTTCATGTGGCAGAACGCGACGCCCGTAGATTGCCGACAAAAGACCGATTTTAGCCTCATGTAAAATTATCTGACGGTTAAAGTGATAACTTTCCGTCTCTTTGTCATAAGAAAGGATGAGCCGAAATTTATCTTGATTTAATTGAAAATCGGCCGTTAAAATTACCGAGAAAACTGACTAGTGTAACTGCACCATAAACACGCTTCGTCCAATCATTGTCTATTTACTGCTGGTATTGGTACTGCTGTTGACCTTGAGAGTACTGTTGGCCCTGCGAGTACTGTTGACCCTGTTGACCCTGTTGACCCTGTCCGGGGTGCTCCACGTGCTCTTGCGGCTGGAACCCGTTCTCGTCGGCGGTGTACGTGACGGAGTAGATCTGCCCGTCGGGCGCGGTGTAACGGTAGTTGCCAGACACCTGGATGGCTTGGTGGTCCTCGCCGAACTGCTTCAGGGTGCCTTGCTCTTGGCGGGACGTGCCGTCGCTGGTTTCAAACCTAGATGAACAGACACATATTAGTTTTATAGGCCGAATTTTGATATATGACGACCAAACTAAAAACTCCGTTGGTGTATATTAAATAAAGCGGAGAGCAGTAATATTTCATTGTCATCAAGTTTACATAATGTATTCCCAATTTCCACTTAACTTCAGAATTGATTCGAAACACAAACACGTGAAGTTAGATAAAACCTTGTAATTCGCATCAATTCATTAATCTATTCCTATGTTCTGATAACTTTAAAATATCCAAGACACACAATATAATTTCCCCTTACCTTAATAGTAAATGAAATGCGTTTATTTTGATTAGCTACGTGGATACAAACTCGTATTAAAAGTTGTCCTGTAAAGCTTACTCAAAGTGGTATCCGTCGGGGCTGACGTCCAGGTCCTGCTTGAGGATCTGCGCCGGCTGCTCCTGCTGCTGGGGGGCGGCCAGGGCCACGGCGGCGAGGGCGAGCGCGCACAACACCTGGGGAACACCAGCGATTGTTACAAATATATAGCTAAAACTAGTGTTGCCAGGTGTAAATCGGGACTGTGCTAGAAAAAAATCGGGACTTGGGTTTACAGGGACCGTACTTAAAATTGCTCGAATTACAGCCCTCTTGCAATGCCAATTGTAACAATCCGTTTTTGGCCTTCTCGGCTGTTATAAATTAGTATCTTACATTGTGAACATTTTGGCGATATGTGCTGATGATCGTGACATTTGGCGTCCCTTGGGTCCATAGACCCTCAAAATCGGGACGTCTCGCAGAAATCGGGACGTCTGGTAACGCTAGTCATAAAACTTCACTTGCGCATACTAGGCGAGATTCCAGGAGATACTGGACCACCAGGCACACGCCTGATGGTCGGATGAGCTATCAAAAATCCAATATTGTGCTGTACAAAGATGTACTAAGTCGCTGTTATAGAATATGTATCTAATGTAATATTGTGACGAGGATAGTTTTGAGGCGGTATTGGTTTGTTGAAATGAGTCATCCGCAAGTGTTAATTGTCCCGTTTTTAAAAGGAGCGCTTGGTAAATTGCAACTTCCGGTTATTTCCTTTACTGAGTTTTTTAAAGATTTTAATATTATATCGACTATGACGACGTTTTATAATAACAAGTCACTTTGAAAGATAAAATTTTAATATAATGAAGAGCTCAAATTACTTACGAATTTTTGCATTTTGATTTTGTTGATCTGTTTTGTGTCACTACAAAGTAAACTACTGCTACCGTAGCTGTTGATCGAGTGTGCCTATCCCGGCCGATCTTCGTTTATAAATGCACATTGTTAATTGATGACAAAATTGCGCGCGTAATATGGTGCTAATAAACGAAGAGACGGGCGGCCCACTCCGCCGCTGGAACTTTCTTACATAACAATACGTTTTAGCGTTTCTAAACAGCCTTCTGCTATCGCTAAATGTGTGGTGACCCCGCGGCGGGTGCAAGTTTTCGCAACGGTGCAAAATGCTCGAACGAAACCTTATCATTGATTATCAACTTCGGATGAAGACGGAATCCAAACTGCTTTCTATGAATGTTTTTCGTTTAACCTCGTAAGGCCCAAAGTCCTTTTAATAGTCTTTAATTCAAATAAAGGTCTAGTGCAAATAAAGTAAAGTGGGGTTTTATTTTCTGTAACTGGGTAAGGCCACGGAGCGTTCGAACTGCCCCCGCTTGTGTGTTACCAAAATAGACAAGGATTGATGTCTGTGGCATTTATTTTTAATTACAATAAATAGTTTTGATTAGGTTCTTACATGATACCTGGAAAATAAATGCTTTGTGTAATGTTACATGTATTTTTTTAGTAACACGCAAGCGGGGGCGGTTCGAACGCTCCGTGGCCTTACCCAACTAATGATCAAATTGGAAAATCGATATTATTTTATTAACGATAGATTCATATTCCATTGATCAATTTCGTTGTATGGTGGGCCTTAGGAGGATAAATAGAAAGTTTAAATTACTTCAGTTAAAAATGGAGTTGTTCTTTGGTTTTGTGACAGTTATTTTTAATTGGAAATGAAACAATGTTGTTTTTTAACTTTTTAATACCTTTTGTATATTGAAAATTCTTTCGGGTTCGGGCTAAGTCGGTTAGACACACATAATAGCATATGAGAACAAGTTACGGAGAAGTACAAACCCGAAGAACAATTTTAAGTGCTATCGTACTATACGTACAGTTCCATTTCGTCAATTCTCAAAGTAATAGTGTCTTATTTATTACAACGTAGTTTACGACTTCGTTGTCGAATCCTAGCATTGTCATTGGCAGCAGAATTTCCATTTGCATTTTTTCCCGATCTATTTTTTTTCCAGTTGCATATTTTCCATTTATTATTAGATCGAAATAGGTAGGTAGGTTTAAGTTATGTTAGTGTTGCAACAGGCCCGAAGGGCCAAACCGTCCAGAAATAGAAGCAACAGCATGGTGGACCATGAAATTAATTTCTGGAATGGTTAAAAATGCAAAAGGAAAAAACGGGTCTGTGATAATATGTTGGCGCCGCTGTTGACGATGGCCAAATATAATACAACGGATCATGGGACCGAGCAGCAGGCTGTACGAGTTTAGCCAGTGCTTTCATCCATGCCGGAAACGACGATAAAACGCACTGGCTGACAGGCGGAAGTGCTGCGCGGGGGAGACATTTCATGAGAAAAAGATGGCGGTTGTTGGATGTTTTATTATCTGTTTGGCTGTGGTTGTTATGTGCCTTGTAAAACTTAGAGTCAATTGTATACCTTATGGTCGTAAAATTAAATGATTAATTAATGGTGTGGAAGTGTTTGTTTTACCCTGGCCCTGCAGTAATCTCACAAATATACGAATGGAAAAAACGAAAACGGGGAAAAAATTAAAATTCTGCTATGAATAAAATTTGGGGACTATATATGAATTACGGAAATTATGGGCCACACGTGTGTCAAATAGCTATAAAATAACTGAAAGTCACCAATCTTTTTTTATTTTTCCTACTCCTGTACTTTTATCTGTCATTTATATAGTCACGAACACTAATATAAGAACATACATAATATGTCCGCAGAATAATCCAGAGAAAAGTCTATCTTGTCTATGCCCCAAAACAGCACATGTGCTTGCATGTGTTTTTGAGATAAAACGATACGGCCAGCTGCCAAAGCTTAGCGTTGGACTATCGATTTAATAGTATTTTTCGTAATCGTGTTATAATAGAGAGCTTTTTAGTCGAGTACCGTGTTTAAGTAAGGTACGAGATTAAAAAGCTTAATTATGACACTATTGTGAACAATACTTTTTGTACGAGTTCATTAAAATTAATAATGTAAGTCATTAATACGAGTATATAAGAAAACTAAAAGTAGATTTTTGACAGATGATGCGACGCTGCTACGTTCCGAAACGACACAGATTGGCAATTTTGTATCGGATCGAGGCTCCTTAAACAAGGACACATATATGGAAATCCGAAGTTCTATTTTCAAATTTTTTTCGGTTGTCTAGAGCGTATCGAAATAGTTATTTCGGTTGTCTAGAGCGTATCGAAATAGTTATTTCGGTTGTCTAGAGCGTATCGAAATAGTTATTTCGGTTGTTTCGGAAGTAACATCTAGACTATTCAACGATGAAAAGAGTGACGTTACAGTATTCTCTATGAAATCGTAATACACACATTTTAATCGACGAGTACAAAAACATATTTTAACGATTGTGAAATAGGGACTATAAATCACCTAATGTTTTGAGAAATGATTTCAGTTACCTGATTGGTCGATTTTAAAATAGCTGTATTCTGGTTGGTTGATACGAAATACAAAGTTTTTTTAAAAGATTTAAATTAGTTAAAGAGAAACACGTACCTAAAAGAACCTATCGTTCCGTTTGACAGTCGATGTGTATTGTGATTGGTGGATTTAATTTGGTGAAGTATTCTGATTGGTCAAATTAAAATGTTTTGGAATTGTAAATAATTCTATTTTCCATTCCGTCAATTTAAAAACAAAGTAAACCATAGACACATATTTTGTCATTTTCTTGTTTCCCGCTCGTTTGTTGTTCTTTACTTCGTTCGTTCGTTTGTAAGTTTTTTCGCTTAGTTTTGCATTTCATTTGAAACCTAGTCGTAGAAAAAGTATTGTATGCAACGGTGTATAACTAAGTCAAAAAACACTCGTGGCGCTTACCTTTACCACACCTTTTAACACACGCCACTCATATTTTTTGACCTCTCTTATACAACTATTGCATAAACTACTATACAAGCATTGTAAATAAAGGCTTTATAAAAAGTAGGGTCACAATACTCCCCTTGTTAGAAAAAAGGGCACATGTCTCATAGAACCGCGTATGTATAAGTGACCTTGTCCCTTAAGGTACATGGTTAAATTTGCTTTGACTATCAAATTGCGCATGCGTTTTTCTTATTTAGAAGAGCATAATAACCTCGTTTGTTTGTAGGTCCTATACGCCGTGATGCGCGGCACGAGCGGCGCCGAGATCGAGGGCCTGTCGCTGCCGGTGGACGAGGACTTCGACCCGAACGTGCAGCTCGACAACCTGGGGCCCAAGGCCGCGCCCTCCACCATCGACGTCAAGCTGTGGGCGCAGACGGTGAGCGGGGGAAAAGGCGGTCATAGGGAGGGGGGGTTGGCTCCTTAAGGCACTTGTTCCACCGCCGACGATGAGCGGAAAGCGAGTAGAGCCACACGAGATCTATATTATATGTTTCAACAAACTGGTGCAGAGAGTTCTCGCCGGTAGTTTTTAACAGGCAGTGATCTACTATTAATATATCTGTTATATTGGCACGGGACCTATATCCTTTGTTCGTTTTTTAAGCTAGAAAATCTTCGATACTCTATCGTGTTATGGCCGTCAGTGGGATAGGTGGATGGTGTATTTTTACCCGGCTGCGTCAGAAGGAGGGTTGTGTTTTCTATATCTATATCCTTGGCACGCTCTGCAGCCTAAACGGCTTGATGGATTTTAACATACTTATGAAGTGCCGTTGGATTCGTCTTGGTTATGGAAGTGACGTAGGCTTTAATATTTTAAACAAAGTAATATCATCTGAGGGTTTTTTTTAACATAATATTGATGATAGGTTTTTAAAGCTTGAATGTGCGATTTGAAGTTCGCAAATAACTGTTTTATCTGTCGATTTTACTATTGGCCGTGCAATTAAATTGATATCGACTGAGACACGTCTCTAGAAATCTCATAAACGTCAGTTTTCTATTATATGATGATTACTTTGACGTGACTTGAAACGCATCTCGGCATCAATGTCAATATTTATTTATTTATTTATTTATTTATTCGAGGAGAACCAACAGCTTTACAAAACAATATAAAAACATGAGATAGCATCAACTAAGCCAGTAACAGGATCTCGCTTATGGAAACAAAATTAACCACTAAACAAGGTGCCACACATAGACACCACGACACATGCATATGTCCTTGTGGCTTTAGATTTGCACGCAACTGGTCCTGTTCCTGGGGCACTGGCCGCTGTGGAGCAACTGCCAGCTGTCGTGCAGCGTGGGCGAGCAGCACGACAGCTCGCCGGCGCTGGGCGCGGAGCTGGGCCCGGCCGTGCTGGCCGCGCCGCACGTGCAGCTGCTGCGGCTCAGCGACGCCACGCTCGCCTCGCTCGTGGAGCTGCCGGCGCTGCCGCCGCCGCCGCCCACCGCGCCCGGTCAGTACACACGCCGAGAGGTGATAGATAACGAGGTGTTATTTCTTTCACTGTTTTACCTCAAGGGTAACGGCACAAATTATGGACACTTCTAGCTGACAGGCACTAGTAATGGACACTTGACTCTTAATTCAAATTTCATACGGTCCTAAATGTAGATTGTTGCAAAACTAATGAATAACCCTTATCTTCTGTAAAATAAGAATCAAGTGTCTATGACTGACTCCATCACTCTACACCGGAATCTTTAAGATTAGCTTCGCCAATACCAAAACTGCGTCAAAATCAAAATAAAATAATTGCATGGCGTTCGATTGACGTGAAAGACGCGTTTAATACGTTGCGTCAGCGTATTTTTCTTAGGTGTGGTCAATCTCTAAGGGCCGACGCACACACAGCTAAACGCAGCGCAAAGGTTTGTTTTACTGCCAAAGCATCGCAGTGTAATAATAACCAACACCACAAATTCTCCGCAAGCATCCCCTCGTATTTGTGGTGTTCCAAAGACGATGATACTTTGGCAGTGAAACTTTTTCTGCGCTGGCAGTGAAAACAAAATTATTTTCCCTTCTTGATACAATTGTTTTCCTTGTCATTAATACACTATAGTAATTCTATCATCTAAAGAAGTATGCATTGACCTCTTGGCAGGCCTGGCCACGTCGGACCGCCAGGTGAGGGTGCTGCTGCGCGACATCGCCGGCAAGGCCTGCTGGGACGCGTCGGCGCTGTACTACGACCCCGCCTACTGCCGCGCCGAGGAGCCGGAGCCGCTGCCTCTGCCGGAGTGGTAACTACCCTGACACCAGCACCCAGCCTGCTAAAAGGCAACACCACTGGAATGATCCCCCTCCTATCCAAGGAGTGTCTCGCAGCTACACCTGTAATCGCAAACTTAAAGGCTATTTGTTGACACTCCAGAAATCCTATCCCTCATCCAGTGCTTACACACATTAATATTTCAACCTGTTGCTTTTAAAATTACACTTAAATTCATTTATGGTTTTATCACGGCTGTATATCGGTATTTATGTACGCCTTTTATTATTATTATTTTTTTCAGCTACTAATCGGCATTTTGCTGATGCAGTTTCCGTTTCACTTCCGCGAGGAGACAATATATCACGTGCTTACCTTGTTACATTCGCAGTCCTCTTGAATAATTGCATATTTGTGTGTCTTATGGTTAGTGAGTAAATGTCTTTCTTGTTCTTCTTCTTCACTATACTACTGCCGTGCCGAGAGCTAGCGACGCAGTCAGCCCTGTTAGGACTTATCAGCACTACGCTACAACCAGAATTCGTACCTTAACAATATTTTCCAGAAGTGTGTCACCGAGACGGGTACTGGCTGAAAACCAGCGCTATATAGGTAACACCTCAGCATAATGCTGAGCCAGTGTCCGCTTTACTACCGCGAGGACCGTGCTGTTACTATCACATTAATTATTTTTTATATGTATATTTGTGCGTGTTAAAAAAAAAATTACAGTTATATACTACAGAGGTAGTATATAAATGTATTTTTTTATCTCTCTTTAAATGTGAGGAGTGTATTCAGCTGCATATTGTGTTGTCTGCTTGCAGTGTTGACAGTCCCCGAGACAACACGCTGTCGTCCCTGCCGCCGCCCCTGCCCCGGACTTGTTGCCGGACTATCAGAACTGCCCGCCCGACAAACATCAACTTGACCACGTAATTACATTATAATATGATATTTTATATATTTTTCATTTCATATTAAATGCGTTTATTGCTTTTCAGTCGGGCTACCAAATTTCATCGTCATCCAACGCAAAATCGATTTCCCAAAATCGATCTTATTAAGTAGCAGAATTTTCAGTAATATTTTTCCCGAATAAGTTTTCACAGTCGTGTTTTTCTCCTGACGCGTTTATTCCTGTCGCATTTTTCCCCATTCCAGAAATCAATTTAAAAGTGTTGACGGAGAAGTATTTCTGGGTCTTGTTTATTTATTTATTTATTTATTTATTTATTTATTTATTAAAATTCTCCTAATTAACACTAACAGTCATGCTACGCTTGTGACCCTTCCGGTCTGCTGCAAAACTCACAACCTCCCTTTTTTGACCTGATTATAAGCGGGAAAATTTACGCATGGGAGAAGTCCGAATCCCAAAATATGCAACCAGAAGAAAAAAATGGGAGAATATGCGAGAATTTGCATCAGAGAAGGAAATTTATTTGGGCAATAATCTAACAAGCCATTGTTTTTTACCGCATCGGCTCCAACGAATAAGTTTTTTTATTATAGGTGTTGGCATACATTGGTCACACGTCGCCCGAGGTCGTGGAGTCGCGGCGGCTGGACGAGGCGGGCGCGTCGCCGCTCGCCCGGCGCCGAGGACGAGCTGCTCGCTACGCTCGTCGCGCACCGCAACGCCGAGCGACACTACTTGTCTACCCGAGACAGGTGAGTAAACTTCCAAAACCGATACTTTGAAATTTTGTCTAAAGTTGATATTAGTTTTCAATAGTGCGAACACCGCTTGGCGGAGATTCAAGTAG
The DNA here is from genome assembly GCA_963966035.1 of Acleris laterana. Classification (NCBI taxonomy): domain Eukaryota; kingdom Metazoa; phylum Arthropoda; class Insecta; order Lepidoptera; family Tortricidae; genus Acleris; species Acleris laterana. The sequence continues at coordinate 12,787 of CAWYPN010000188.1, forward strand.
GTACAGTCACCAGCATAAATAAGTGATCATTTCTGTACCTTGCCGCTTTCAATCGTTTCACAATTTTGTATAACATTTCAAACACGACGTTAAAGTGACAAGGTACATAAATGATCACTTATTTATGCTGTTGTCCCGCACGAGGTCCTACCACCACAACTGTGTCGACTTTTTTATCTGTGTCTTGAACATAAAGGCAGTAAAGAGGGAAGTTTCTATTTGTATGCAATTCAAAAAAAGAGGTCAAGCGATGAAAGTTTTAATTGTATCTCAAAAATATTCAAAGAGGAAGCTGGCGACTTTTTGAAAAGCTTTATATTGACCTTGGCAGGAACGGCAATTGCGGGCTTCATATTTTTAAACGGACTCGCAAGCTCGTCTGTGCTTAGGCCATAATGTACTATGGTAGTATACATTATTAATAGTTACGTATATAATGTAGCGAGGAGGAGGTGGAGATGGGCGAAAGCGAGGCGGGCGGCCCGGCGGGCCCGTTCGCGCAGTGCCGCCTGCTGCTCGCGCAGCTGGGCACGCTGGCGCCGGCGCGCCGTGCGCACGCGCAGCTGCTGCGCCGCTCCGAGCGCCTGCTGCGCGAGCTGCGCAACCTCGACGCGCAGAGGTAAAAAAACACTTAAGCCGGGAATACACATGCCTGTAAAACGGATCAGTAGCTTGCATATTAGTTAGTGGCATGTAGAAGTAACTGGCATACCGTGAATACATTTGCAAGTTGCAATTTCATCCAGGCAGGCATGCCCGTAGCTGTCGCGTCTGTTCACACGTGTCAGTTTGGCAACCCCCCGCGTCCCCTCCCTCAACGGGCATGCAAGGAAATCAAATGTTGTGCCAGCTACTTGCAACTAGCTAGCTTCCAGTTACAGGCATGCCAGTTAATGAATACACATGACTGTAGCTGGCACTTGCAAGGAGCTGGTATGCTAGTGTGCAAACTACGGGCATGTGTATCCCTAGCTTTAGTAGACCGAACAGAAAACTTCTATAAACCAAGTCTTGTAATTGTCCTCACTGAAAAATACTACTCCTTCCGGTTAGCTGGAAGAGAACTCATACAGAATAAATTTCCCTATGTACATTCACTGTATTTCTCAAGGGTTAGCTGGAAGAGGTCCCAAAATCATAAATTCTACTTTGTACAGTTGATTACAATGAAACGTATCCACTTATGGACCTTAAAACAATGCAATAAGTTGAAAAAGCGGATGCCCTTTGTAGTTTACGTACATACTAAGGTCTTGTGTTGTGTCAGATGCCGCGAGACGCACAAGGTGGCGGTGATCTACGTCGGCAAGGGGCAGGAGACGCGCCAGGAGATCCTCTCCAACCGGTGCGGCAGCCCCGCCTACGAGGCCTTCCTCGCTGCACTCGCTTGGGAGGTAATCTACTAACTTTTTCTTAAGTATTGTGTGTCTGAGAGGGTAAGAGTGCTTTCAATCTAGGTATAGTTCGTTCGTTCAAATAGATTTCATGATTATCTTTGCTCGCAATGCTCATTACAAAGTTCGTATTTGTATAGTACAATTAATGTAATTAAACTGACTATTTTTGGCGATGGGCTTGCAACCTGTCACTAATACACTGGTAAACATCTTCGGCTAAGTGTGCAAAATGTGGTTACAGAATTATCAAAAGTTTTTATAGTTGGAAATTCTGTAGCTCTGCCTACCCCACTCTGGGAATAAAGGCGTGAGTTTATGTGATGTGTGAAACTGACTATTTTTTTATTGTTTTTAAATAAGAAACTCGTTCATTGTCCTTTTATTAAGGTTACATGGCTCATTATTGACCAGCAAATAATATTGAACCTGTGCCTCTTTCTAATGCTGTGAACGAAATCAAAACAAATGAAACAAGGTCAGAGGCACCCTGCGTACAGTAGGTGGTGTACAAAGTGTTGTATGCGTGCAGGTGGAGCTGGAGAGCCACGTGGGGTTCGCGGGCGGGCTGCGCGTGGGCGGCGGCGGCGCGACGGCGCCCTACGTGTGCACGCTCACGCTGGAGGCGCTGTTCCACGTGGCCACGCGCATGCCCGCCGACTCGCCCGACGCGCTGCTCAACAAGGTACCTGCAACACACCTCACTCGTTATCAGTGATCGTACTTTTAATAGCATTTTCGGTACAATATTAAATTGTTTGAACCAAAAATGTACTCAAATGAAAAATAATAGTACATTGTGTATTAAGGGTGGTAAAGAAAGAATTACAAACGAGAGTCTGTTAGAAGCCCGAAGCCGAAGGCTGAGGGCTTTAATGACTCGAGCTTTGTATTTCCTTTACCACCCGTGTAACATACAATGTTTTTCATCACAATTGCGAGGAAATGAAATAAAATCAGACAAAAGATTATATTTTTAACTTATTAGCGGCAGACAACGTCATTGTCTGTGACTTACCACAGATAATGTCAAACGTGTTCGGAGTCCGATTCTAGTGACATATGAGATCAATAGTTTATTATGCGAGATTGTTAGGAAATAGTATTCAACTGACATTTCATCTCGAATGAAACTTCATATCGAATGGCACAAGAATTGGGGTCCTGACGTATTGTGATAGTTCGAGTCCACGTATAATATTTAAAAAAAAAGCTATTACGCACTTAAGTAACGTAATGGTAAAAAAAAGGCCCGCGTGTATTATTTTGGATTTACGGTCGATTTTTCTAGCATGTTAGGACACTATTTACGAGCAAGTGTGATGAAAAATATAATAACGTTTTAAACAAATCGGAAACACAAAAAAACATATATGCATAATGTTATGAATGGTCAATTTACTATTATGAGAAAATGTAATGTTGCAATAAATGTTGCTGTTGTTCGGCAGGGCGATCAAAATTACGAAAATAAATTGTCAGCATACCCTCCGAAAAATTTGAAGATCTTTGGGTTACAGTAGCTGTACCTATTAAATGTTATACACAATTATAATAACTTTAAGTAAAAAAAAAATAGTGTTAGATTTTCAACGAAAACACAGTATTAATTACATAATTTTAAACGTCAATCATATTATGCACGTCGACAACCCTAGGTCTTCGTGTGTCATTTGACGACATCACACCAAAAATGCTAGAAAAAGTACGTACGTAGTAAGTAAGTAAGTAAGGAAGCAAATGAACAAGCAAGTCACCCGATCGTAGGTAATCACCGCGACCTACAAACATTCGCAAAACGTCACGTTCGCTTATGTCCGTTTTTGAGAAAGGCACGTTTTGCGAATGGGACATTTTGAAAAAGAGACGCTCTGCGTGTGGGACATAATTTTGATAAAGGAAAGTTTTGCGGAAAAGTGTTCTAACTGGAAAAGTGTTTGTTTTATTACTTTTCACGATCAAACGGCAAAAGAAACCTACTGTTTTTCAATGGCAGATGGCGCTTTTTCGTTTTACTTAACGCCATTATCTGTCATATCATGTCACTGTTGAAGTGTTCTTAATAAACGCTTTGACCTTGTCTTTAATTGTGACATTTTTAACGGAAAGTAACATAGCCTACTTTAACTAAAATATATTTATTGTACCTTTATAAATTAGGAATTTACATTAAGGTTGACTAGAAACTATGATCTTACAAGTAAAATGTATTCCAGACACGGCATTTAGGCAACGACGAGGTGCACGTGGTGTGGAGCGAGCACTGGCGCGCGTACAAGCGGGACACGCTGCCGACGCAGTTCTGCGACGTGCTCATCGCGCTGTACCCGCTGCCCGGGGGGCTGCTGCGCTGCACCGTCTCCAGGAAGCCCTCGGTCAGACACTATTCATTCATATTTCAATAGTAGACCATCTAAGCCCAAAGTCAACACAGAATCATATTGCTGTCGTTTAGTTTGTTCGTTTGTATGTAGCAGATTACTAGCGCAGAAGTTTTCAAAATGTGCTTCAATTCTTAAAATCAGGCTTCTGTAATAATGTTGATCTTAGTACACTAGAGTGTGTGTGTTGTGTCCAGGAAGCCCTCGGGCAGACACTATTCATTAATACACACTACTCACTATTTATTATTACGTTTCGTTTAGTATTCCCACTCGGTCTAAAAGGAGTTATCCCCCTATATCACTGAGATTTGCATCCTCTAGAAAAAAGAAGAAGAAAAGAAGAAGTTTGTACTAAACTTTAAAGTTTGCTACTCTGTCACTACTTGTGAAATCCTGTAATTGGTTTTGTGCTTCCTATTCTTGTTTCATCTTATATTTGTAACTGTTGGATTTCCCACCAATAAATAAATAAATATTTCATTAGTAGACCATTTAAGCCCGAAGTCAACACAGAATCATATTGCTGTCGTTTAGTCTGTTCGTTTGTATGTAGCAGGTTACTAACGCAGAAGTTTTCAAAAATGTGCTTCAATTCTTAAAATCAGGCTTCTGTAATAATGTTGATCTTAGTATAGTAGAGTGTAAAAATATGGGAGAACGCAAACATATCAAAAATATGTCCCAATGCATGTTATTCCAGTGTAATAAGAACGTCTTACTTTAAGACTGCAATATTACGATGGAAATCTTATGACGGCAATCTCAAGACTGCAATCTTATGACGGCAATCTCAAAACTGCAATCTTACGATGGTAACCTCAAGACTGTAATCTTACGATGGTAATCTCAAGACTGCAATCTTATGACGGCAATCTCAAAACTGCAATCTTACGATGGCAATCTCAAAACTGCAATCTTACGATGGTAATCTCAAGACTGCAATCTTATGACGGCAATCTCAAAACTGCAATCTTACGATGGCAATCTCAAAACTGCAATCTTACGATGGTAATCTCAAGACTGCAATCTTATGACGGCAATCTCAAAACTGCAATCTTACGATGGCAATCTCAAAACTACAATCTTACGATGGTAATCTCAAGACTGCAATCTTACGATGGTAATCTCAAGACTGCAATCTTACGATGGCAATCTCAAGACTGCAAACTTACGATGGCAATCTCAAGACTGCAATCTTACGAAGGTAATTTCGAGATTGCAAGGTTTTTTTAATGTTGTAAAATAAGGTTACAGATTCTAGTGGTGGTTGGCAGTATGTAATTTTTTCCTTAGTTTAATGTTCGTATGCAAATTTAAATTTAATGAAGGGAGCCATAAACAAGAAACTTCATGTCTTCATTTCGAGCATGTTTGAGAAATAGTACATTGTGCATCAAGGGCGGTAAGAAGAGGATTGCTAACGAGAGACTATTAGAAGCCCGACGCCGAAGGCTGAGGGCTTTTAATGACTCGAGTTTGCAATCTCCTTACTGCCCATGATACACACAATGATTTTCATCACATTAGCGAGGAAATAAAAAACAAATAGAAAAAAAAACCTTTTCTTTAGATTTCACTGGCAGCAAATCATTGTTGAGTAGTTGAGCCGCATTTAAACAAATCAGGTGGTCACTACAGATTCTTCCGATGAGGAAGTCATATTTAGTTTGTTTTTTTCGTACCTTTAAACAAAATACGCTTCGGAAACAACAATCAAACAAAATTAAACGAACTCGATTCGCTAAGCTAAAAGAGTTTGACAACTTTTTTTTATTCTTCCACAGATAATGCTTAGAATTGTTTTTTTTTTAAACTTGACAAATACAGGCCATTCTGCCAGATTGTAGAAATTTTCAAAATGAAATTAATAAAATAATTGCGAATGTCTCTGAAATAATGGTAAAATAGAAATATAATGCAGACAAATTTGCCGTATAAGTTTAATTAAACAGTAAAATTGGTTTGTAGCCAAGTTTTGAATATAGGAAATAAACCTTGGCTGATTTTACACCTCCTTGGTCTGAAATGATGTACAAGTGGATTCTATATTTTAAAACTAAACTCATATAAAATCTATAACTCCCGCGGGAGCTAAGTCGGCTATAACTGCCCTAAACGCCTGCGTGTTATAAAACCCTTTTCGAGCAAGTGTGATGAAATAGTACATTGTTGTCGAGGTTAGAAAGTAAGCAATAGATGGAGGAGTTAGTTTAGCCCGGGGTCTGTAGTAATGCAGTATGTGTGATTGTCGTGTGGTGTGGACGCAGGTGGCGGTGTTCGGTCCGCTGTGGGAGGAGTGCCTGGTGGCGGTGGAGTGCGCGGCGGCGCTGGTACGCGGCGCGGCGGCGGCGGGCGGGCGGGCCGTGCGCGCCACCATGCCGCTCTACCAGCACGCGCCCGAGGAGCGCGCGCGCAGCCTCACCGCGCTCGTGGCGCACCACACGCAGCCCGCCACTTTCGAGCAGTTCGTCGAGCGCGTGCGCGAGCCCGCCCCGCCGCCGCACCCGCTCAACGGTCAGTACTGTGTGCACATACCATACATACACATACATAACGCTCATGCCTTTACTCCTTTATTAGGGGGGGGGGGGGGCGGGTGGTAGGACCTTGTGCAGGGCCAGTCCGGATCGCTACCACCATCTTATCCATTAACCTACCGCCAAACAGCAGTGTTCGCATTGTTGTGTTCCGGTTTGGGGATAAGACAGCCGGTGAAATGACTAGCATAGAGGCATTCCATCTTAGTCCTCAGGATTGGCAACGCATTTGCAGTCTTAAGATTGCATCGCAGTCTTGTGAATGCGAATGTCTATGGGTCACAGTTTCCACTTACCATCAGGTGGCCTGTGTGCTCGTTTGTCTTCTCTATGACATAAAAAAAAGGTAGAGCTTCAATAAACTAACAATTCTAAAAACTGTACTGTAGTACCGTGTGTGTGATTTCCTTTTGATTTCCAATCTCACCTCGTTTTAAGTGACGACGAGATAGAAGGTGATAAACGTTTAGCCAGTAAAAACTCTATATTGATTTGCTTCATATTCTAAATTCAGCAGTCGTTCAATGATTCTTCTATTATGTGACCTATATTTTTTATTCATTCAAAAGGCACAATGCTGAATTGTTTATTGATATTTATGTAGACCAAACGTCAGGCGGCTCGCGGCGGCGCTGCTGGACCCGGGCGCGGCGTGGGGG